>MU684356.1:0-18354 GCA_026770625.1 Nicotiana glauca
AATATAATCTCATTTCTGAGCTTACATCAATTAACTTACGACGTACTCTCATGTATGATAACTTGGGGTGTAACAGATTTAGTGGTTCACAAATTGTCCACTGACCCGGCATTCCCTCCCGTCAAGCAAAAATTGAGGAAATTCAAAACTGATATGAGTGTGAAGATTAAGGAAGAGATAACCAAACATCTAGCTGCAAAGGTTATTCGGGTCACTTGATATCCTGATTGGTTGGCTAATGTGGTGCCAGTGCCTAAGAAGGACGAAAAAATTAGAGTATGCGTTGACTATCGCAATCTCAACAAAGAAAGCCCAAAGGATAACTTCCTACTACCCAATATCCATATTTTGATTGACAATTGTGCAAAGCGTGAGATTGGATCTTTTGTGGATTGCTATGCCGGATATCATCAGATTCTGATAGATGAAGAAGATGCAGAGAAAACGGCATTCATCACGCTGTGGGGAACTTATTGCTACAGGTAATGCCATTTGGTCTGAATAACGCTGGGGCGACCTACATGAGGGTAATGACTACTGTGTTTCATGATATGATACACAAGGAAATTGAGGTGTACGTGGATGATGTGATCATAAAATCAAAGCAACATGCCGACCACATCGGGGACTTAAGGAGGTTTTTCCAAAGGTTTCGCAGGTACAATCTCAAAATCAACCCTGCCAAATGCGCATTGGGTGTTCCGTCTGGAAAACTGTTGGGATTCATAGTCAGTCGACAAGGCATTAAGCTGGACCCGTCAAAGATTAAAGATATCCGAGAATTGCCACCCCCGAAGAACAAGACCGAAGTGATGAGTCTGTTAGGGAGGTTGAATTACATTAGCAGGTTTATTGCTCAGCTCACAACAACTTATGAGCCTATTTTCAGATTGTTGAAAAAGGACGCTGCGGTCGAATGGACTAAAGAATGTTAGGAGGCGTTTGATGAGATAAAAGGTTATTTATCAAATCCACCTGTGTTGGTTCCACCTAAACCAGGGAGATCGTTGATTCTTTATTTAACGATCCTGGAGAATTCATTTGGCTGTGTACTGGGGCAGCACGACATCACCGGCAGAAAGGAGCAAGCCATCTATTATCTCAGTAATAAGGTTACGACTTATGAGGTTAAGTACCCTCACCTTGAAAGGACATGTTGCGCCTTGACTTGGGTTGCACAAAAATTGAAACATTATCTGTCTTCCTATACTACTTACCTCATTTCAAGATTCGATCCGTTGAAGTATATTTTTCAAAAGCCTATGCCCACAGGAAGACTGGCGAAATGGCAAATATTACTCACGGAGTTTGACATCATCTATGTGACAAGGAAGGTAATGAAAGCCCAAGCACTGGCCGATCACTTAGCTGAGAATTCGGTCGATAAAGAATACGAGCCATTGTGAGCGTATTTTCCTGATGAAGAAGTGATGCATATCGACGAGCTGGAACTGACTGAAGGGCCAGGATGGAAACTTTTCTTTGATGGGGCTGCAAATATGAAAGGAGTTGGAATAGGAACTGTGCTTATTTCTGAAACAGGGCGCCACTATCCTGTTACAGCTCAGCTTCGTTTCTATTGTACCAACAACATGGCTGAGTATGAGGCATGCATTTTGGGTTTAAGGTTAGATGCGGACATGGATGTCCAGTACGTTTTGGTCTTGGGAGACTTAGACCTCCTGGTACATCAAATTCAAGGAGAATGGGAAACACGGGATTTGAAACTCATACCGTATCGACAATGTTTGCATGATCTTTGTCACCGGTTTTGATCAGTGGAGTTTAGGCATATCCCAAGAGTCCATAATGAGGTTGCCGATGCTTTGGCTACCTTGGCAGCAATGTTGCACCATCCAGACAAAGTTCATGTTGATCTGTTGCATATTCAAGTTCATGACCAGCATTCCTACTGTAACATGGTGGAAGAAGAATTTGATAGCGAGCCATGGTTCCACGATGTCAAGGAGTACATCAGGATAAGGATATACCCAGTGCAGGCCACAGGAGATCAAAAGAGAGCAATTAGACGGTTGGCAAATGGATTTTTCCTTAGTGGAGAAGTGTTGTATAAAAGAACACCCGATCTCGAATTGTTAAGATGCATAGATGCTAAACAAGCCATATCAGTCATGTCAGAAGTACATTCTGGAGTTGGCGGACCGCACATGAACGAATATGTATTGGCAAAGAAGATCCTTCGAGCAGGGTATTATTGGATCACTATGGAGCGAGATTGTATCAACTTTGTGCGCAAATATCATCAATGCCAGATACACGGGGATTTGATTCACTCTCTGCCATCAGAATTGCATACAATATCGGCACCATGGCCCTTCGTTGCTTGGGGCATAGATGTCATTGGGCCTTTTGATCCAGCAGCATCCAACGGGAGCAGGTTCATTATGATGGCCATCAATTACTTTACCAAATGGGTTGAGGATAAAACTTTCAAGTATGTAACCAAGAAGGCAGTGGTTGATTTTGTACACTCAAATATCATCTGTCGATTTGGAATCCCAAAGGTAATAATCACAGATAATGGTGCTAATCTTAACAACAATTTGATGAAAGAAGTATATCAGCAGTTTAAGATTACACATCGCAATTCTACCCCATATCGTCCTAAGGCGAATGGAGCAGTTGAGGTAGCCAACAAGAACATAAAGAAAATACTGCGAAAAATGGTTGAAAGTTCCAGACAATGGCATGAAAAGTTACCATTTGTATTGTTGGGTTATCGCACTACTATTCGTACTTCAGTAGGTGCGACCCCATATTTGTTGGTATACGACACTAAAGCAGTGATCCCTGCGGAAGTCGAAATCCCTTCCCTTCGGATTGTCGCCGAGGCTGAGGTTGATGATGATGAGTGGGTCAAAACCCGTTTGGAGCAGCTGAGTTTAATTGATGAAAAAAGATTGGCAGCAGTATGTCATGGCCAATTGTATCAAAAGAGGATGACAAGAGCATACAACAAGAAGGTGCGCCCCAGGAAGTTTGAAGTAGGGCAACAAGTGTTGAAACGAATCCTTCCACATCAGGCTGAAGCAAAGGGCAAGTTCGCCCCGAACTAGAAAGGATCGTTCATTGTAACCAGAGTATTGTCCAATGGCGCTTTATGTTTAACAAATATTGAAGGAAAATGCATAGATATGGCTATCAATTTCGATGTAGTAAAGAGATATTATGTATGATTTCTTTAGTATAATAATTGATTGTTTGTACTTGGCATTGTATCGAAGGTTGGAATGACGAAGGCAATTTGTTCTGCTATCTACACACTTTACCCTTTGTTCACCCTTTTGAGCCTTATTTATTTTATTTCATACCCCTCTTTTGGAATCAATAACTAAGAAGAAAAGGAAAAGAGAAGAAAGAAAAGAAAAAGGAAAAAGTAAAGAAAAAAGAAACACAGAAAAGGAAAGATGATAATAATAAATGAAAAATAAAACTGTAACAATAAGGAAGAAGGTGAACTACGTTTGACCTGATTCCTTTTAAGGATACGTAGGCAGCCTCACGGCTCGATAATAGTGAAACAAAAAATCAAAGGGTCCCCAAGCAAGAAACTGGGGCAGAAGTTGTGTTTGAAATGAGAAATTTGATTCCAAAAGTTGTAATTTTAACCCATTGAATTTGGTTGAGCTTTTGATACCCTTTTTCTTTCCAACCATATACAAGAACCCATATTAATGTCCAAAAAAAGACCTCCCGATCAGTCTTCGAGAGGTGCCAAGTCAAGAAAGGAAAGATGATTCATACCAGGGGCAACACTCCGGTTTAAGCAAGGAAATGGAAAAATGAGAGAGTCTTATTGGTAAAAACCCACAAGGGCGCTGTAAGCCGACAAAGGATGAGAGAAATGAGAGAGTCTTAATAGTGAAAACCCTCGAAGGGCACTATAAGTCAATGAAAGCTAAGAGAAGTCCAAAAATTAGAGAGTCTTATTGGTGAAAACCTTCACAGATACCATAAGGCGACAAGGAATTGCGAAAGGGACAAATGAGATAAGATTAACGGCCAAAGATCCGTCAAGGAATCAAGCTGAACAAGGATGGGGGATTTCAACAAAAAGAGTTTGGTTGTGGAAAAATTTGAGGCACAAAGCAAGACAATTGGGAAATTGATTGATTGAATAGACTGGGCCGATTAATCTGAAAGGCACAACATGATCATTGGGGTCAGTTACCCCATTCAGATAAGTCTTTTTCTTTTCTCAAAAAGTCCGCCAAAGGAACATTTTCTTCTTTATTTTTCATCCTTCGAAATCATCGTATTTCATTTCTTTTTGTTAAGACTTTTTCAATGATAGTTTGGTTTCAACAAATAAGAATGATTTTCAAAGTTTACTGCCAGATTCCAGTATGGTGCAAAGCAAAGTGGGGCCAGGATTGGCCGGAGAGAAGGTGATGGGACGTAAGAGGCACCATTAATAAAACAAATGATAAAGTGGTGAAGATTCCGTGAAAATATGGGATCGAATAAAGGCTAAAAAAGGGGAAGGCAATAGTTGGAAAGTTTATGGAACAAGGAGTAGGCAGAAGGTCGGAAATCCTTGACCAAGTTCAAGGCAGTCGAGTGAAGCAGAACACGGAAAGGAGCGAGGGGAAAACCATCCCCAGAAAGAGTATCACAACCAATCAACACATTTTAAACTGACAAAATTTTCTTTAATTTTAAATAGGTATGGCAAATGTTGGTGATAGTGGAGAAAACATGCCGCAAAGAAGAGTAAGTACCAAACATGTTTGATTAACTAAATCCTCAGGACCCTCCGGGAAAATGGGACTTGTTTGAAATAAGCATAAGAAGCAGAAATTAACAGTCAAAGGAACTCAAAGAAACACCATCTTTTTCCACCTTTTCCCTCCAAGAAGAAACACAATCTTTTTCTACCTTTTTACCCCAATTTGAATATGGAGGCTTCAGGACCCTCCTGTATAATGGAACCAAGCTTTAAGATTTCCGATAGTAACATGAATTAAGATAAGTCTTGTTGTAAGGAAGTTTAGTTCAAACATAAAAGTGGTCACTCGTGAGGTAAGATTTGATTAGAAATTTTCAGGGTCCTCCTGGATAATGGGATATAGCATTAGGATTATTTTGAAAAAAAAAAGAGAGAAGAAAGGAAAAACAAGAGGTGCAGTAGTAAGAAAATATAATGAAGTTTTAAAACATGTAATTTACCAGAAGTTTTTAGGACCCACCTGGATAATGGGACATAGCTTTTAAAATTGCTAAAAGGGTTTAGTAACATGATTCCATTAACACTCATAAAGGCACTCAATTATCAAACTGGGGCAGAAAATTTTCTTTGTTTTATTTATTTTGTCGAAGTCACGATCCCACCTGGAGAATAGAGGCATACATTTCAAGTTTTGAAGTCAGTAGCCCGCCTGGAGAACAGAGGCATACCTTTTAAGTTTCAGCAGTCAGGACCCCGCCTGAAGAACATAGGGAGTACAATTCAAATTTTTAGCTTTCAAATTCTCATTAATATCTGATAATATGATGCCCAGTCACCAAACTGGGGCAGAAAAATTTCTTTGTTTTGTCCATTTTTGTTGAAATCAGGCGTCCACCTATAGAACAAGGGACAATAGTTATAGATTTTGAAGTCAGGCGTCCACCTGGAAAATAAGGAAGAACAATTCAGATCAAGAAGTCAGGAGCCCGCCTGTATAACAGAGGAATACATTTCAAGTTTTGAAGTCAGGAGCCCGCCTATATAACAGAGGAATACATTTCAAGTTTCGAAGTCAGGAGCCCGCCTGTATAACAGAAGAATACATCTGTCGGGAGCCCGCCCGTATAACAGAGGAATACATTCAATTTTTGAAGTCAGGAGCCCGCCCGTATAACAGAGGAATACATTCAAGTTTTGAAGTCGGGATCCCGCTCGTATAACAGAAGAATATATTTCAAGTTTTGTTGGGAGCCCGCCCGTATAACAGAGGAATACATTCAAGTTTTGAAGTCTGGAGCCCGCCTGTATAACAGAGGAATACATTTCAAGTTTTGAAGTCGGGAGCCCGCCCGTATAACAGAGGAATACATTCAAGTTTTGAAGTCAGGAGCCCGCCCATATAACAGAGGAATACATTTTAAGTTTTGAAGCCGGGAGCCCGCCCGTATAATAGAGGAATACATTCAAGTTTTGAAGTTGGGAGCCCGACCGTATAACGGAGGAATACATTCAAGTTTTGAAGTCGGGACCCCGCCCGTATAACAGAGGAATACATTTTACATTTTGAAGTCGGGATCCTGCCCGTATAACAGAGGAATACATTCCAAGTTTTGAAGTCGGGAGCCCGCTCGTATAATAGAGGAATACATTCAAGTTTTGAAGTCGGGACCCCGCCCGTATAACAGAGGAATACATTAAAGTTTTGAAGTCGGGAGCCCGCCCGTATAACAGAGGAATACATTCAAGTTTTGAAGTCAGGAGCCCGCCCATATAACAGAGGAATACATTCAAGTTTTAAAGTCAGGAGCCCGCCTGGAAAACAGAGGAAGACGACAATGATCAAGAGAAAGCGTTCAAAGGATCAGCGGTCAGGTACCCACCTGAAGAAAGGGAGAACATCTCAAGAAGTCGATGCAAGACAGCAATAAAAGAATTAAGGAAATTCAAAGAGACAAGGCAACGACAGTCGCAGTACAAGTTTGAGGATAAAGCTTTATAATTCATAGGCTCCAACTTAGTCTAGCTTCTTTATTTTTCTTTTAGCATGGTGTAACAAGGGATCAGCAAGTAACAGCAGCAACAACAACAGTAAACCACAGCTTCATGGTAGTCCCAGCTACCAAAATTTCCCAAACTACATCGACCTGATTCCTTTTTAGCCAAGGATATGTAGGAAAACTTTGAAGCAGAGGTTCGGTCAAATCTTTGAAAAATGCTTCACAAGAAGTATTCAAACAGGCAAAAATCGCTCGTGTCTGCTCACTTTGTCTTTGCACAAAAACTCTTCGTGTTTACGAGCAAAGAGGGGCAGCTGTGAGTGTGAGCACGTGATTTTTGCCTCACATGAATTACTCCCATAAAAATCAAAACAAAATTGTTTGTTTTATTGTTTGAAGTCTTGTGCAATTTTGTGAATTTTCATGATATTTTCAGTCATTGTTTATATTTATCTATGTTTGATTATTGTGTATAAATTAATGAAAATAAAATATATATATATATATATATATATATATATATATATATATATATATATTGCATTTTGAATTTATTTTACATTTTTCTTAAAGAAGTAAATTAATTGTTCTACAAAAACAAAAATCACCAAAATATGCATTTTTAGTGTTTAATGCCCAAAATTGTGTGTTTGGTATTTAATTATTCTTGTGATAATTACTACTTAGAGTTCATTAATTTTTTAGGATAGTTTGGTCAATGATTAAATTAGGTTTGTATTATTAATTTAGGAACAAAATGAAAGAAAATTAATAAAAAGAGAAAGGAACTGAAATTGGGCCAAATTCTCCTGGCCAATTGATTTTTGGCCAAATCCACACCCAAAACCGGCCCAGACCAGTCCCCAATCCAACCCGTCCCTACACCCCACC
Organism: Nicotiana glauca; assembly: GCA_026770625.1. Taxonomy (NCBI): domain Eukaryota; kingdom Viridiplantae; phylum Streptophyta; class Magnoliopsida; order Solanales; family Solanaceae; genus Nicotiana; species Nicotiana glauca. The sequence continues at coordinate 7,579 of MU684356.1, forward strand.
AAACGACGTCGTTTGGTTCCATTTGATCCAAGCCATTGGATTAAATCAATCCAGCTGTTGAAATATCGCCCCATAACCTGTTAAACCCGACCCATGAACCGATCCAGACCCCCACTTGATCAAAATGACACCGTCTCCATAAAGGCTGTGATCTGAGCCGTTGGATCCCAAACATACAACGGCCCTAATTAAATCTTCAATTTTAATATACCCAAAACCATACCCCCTTCTTTTAGAACACCCCCTCATTCGTCTCTAGAGAACCCAGGATTCCACCACCTTGTTCCGCCCTATTCCGCCGCCGGAAATTGCCTCACGGCGGTTCCGGTGGGCCAATGACCTCCAATTTTACACCATAGGTTTCCCTTGACCTCCTCTTTCCCAATCTGTGCTTCACTTGCTTCGAATCTCTTTAGAGCTCCTCAAATATCCATTTGAAGGGATGAACCCTAGCGTCGCCACAAGATTCTCCAGTGGCGGCGCCGCCTTAAACCACCACCAAATTAACACCATGAGATCCCTCACCCTCCTATTCCCAAATCCATATCCAGTTTCCTTCGAATATGGCCCAGTGTACTCGAATCTTAAATCCAAGAGTTCGAGTCCTAAAAGCCAAATCCAAAACTTGAGGCTCCAGTTCCTCATAGAATTTAAAGACCGATTTTATCACTAAAATAAGGTCATTCACTTGTTCTTGACAAAGAACAAGTGATTCACCTTATTTGGTGATTTAAATCGAAGGGTCAGTCGCAAGGTCAAGTCTAATCGGTGAGTTATGTTCATCTTTAGTATTTATTTCACTTCTTCTTCTTTTCTTCTCCTAGTATCTTGATTGGTTTGTATTCTAACCGAAGTTGTGCTCTGATTTTTATTATTTTTTTATTTTTATTTTATCCATTCTGTTTGGTTTTTAGATTTGTTAATTAGCTTTTGTTGTTTAAATATTAATGTTTGAATTTTCCATAAGGTCACTAGGTTCAACAAAATTGAAATCAGCATGTTAGTATCATTTGATTCCCTGTTAATTAGCTGGTGTAATTGTTTCGAAGATTCAAGTAGGCTCTTCATTGTTGGTTTTTTTGCTAATGTCAATCCATATTGTTCATATGAAAGGTCATTTCTGACTCTGTTTTAATGTTAGACCTTTAGGTTTCAGAAAATAATGCCTTTTGATTCTGGTTACATAGCAATTCTGTTTTAGAAAATTATTTATTTTATTCTGTAAATGTTTAGAATTTTCAGAGGTTCTAATTGAATAATTAGGAATATAAGGGGTAATTTGGAAATTGAACCTCAATAATTGAATAGGGGCTACTAACAAATGTAGGAGACAGTAGTGAACTAGTTGAGCTTTTGTGAGCATGAGAGGAACATGAAACTGGTTTCAAGCTTCGCTTGGCCTATTTCAGATATTGTCCATTAAATTTATTTTGAAATCGTGGTTGAGGTGCTGTGGAACGCGATGTTGTCCGTCTGGGTTCGTGTTTGAGATTTCTGTCGATTTGAGTTCTGATTGTAATTGTGTTTTGTTCTTGTCTGTGTAATTATTGGACGACTTCATCAAAATTGAAAAAATATAATTTTCAAGTTCAATTCCTTCCCTCTTACTTATCTAATGGTGTGGATTTCTTGTTTTAGGATATTTAAATACTAGTAATGAATTTTGATGTTGGTAGGATAATTTTCGAATCTGCTGAGGTTTCTTTACTTTTAGTCATATTAATTTTAATCACATTAGGTGGGTTTCTATGGAATTTTTAAGTCTATAACTTGTTCATATGTTTTAATCAAATTAGTAAATGTCATTATCTTGTTCTTACTGATTTCTTTTGTTAAAATAAAAAATAGAGATGGAAGTAGGATTCAGTGTATCTTTTAGCTAAATTTCTTATTTCAATCTGTATTTGGACTTTCGTGACTCTTGCTTTTGTCAAAAATTGACGATAAATGGCTTTAGAACACGTCTTTATCTAGAAAAATGGTTATGATAATGACATCTACTAATTTTGTGATAAAAAAATGGCTATGATAATGACATCTACTAATTTTGTGATAACAAAAATAGCTATGATAATGACCTCTAGAAAAATGGTTGTTGCTGCTGAAACAAAATACTGTAGGTGCACGGTGACTTGAGAATAACTTTAGAAAAATAATTATAAAGTGTGTAGTTGCTTTAGGCGCACTATTTAAAAAATTACTTTCCTAAACTCGGGTGCACATTTATGTGATCCAAATCCAAATCTCAACGTTAGATAAAATGTGTTATGGTCTACGGGTGCATTTATGTGACGTGGCCCGAAACATATTTTAAATAGCGTTGCAATCTTTCTTAAAAAATAATTTAATAAAAGCGGTCAAAAGTTAAAATTTCACATAGGTTCAAATGTACAAAATCAGATAATAGGCCAATTATAACAGTTGAGCGACCGTGCTAGAACCACGGAACTCGGGAATGCCTAGCACCTTCTCCCGGGTTAACAGAATTCCTTGCCCAGATTTTTGTGTTCGCGGACTGTAATACAGAGTCAATCTTTTCCTCGATTCGGGATTTGAACCGGTGACTTGGGACACCATAAAATTATCCCAAGTGGCGACTCTAAATTTTTAATAAATAAATTCCGTTTCGATTGTCCTTTAATTGGAAACACTCCTTTTATTATACTCTTCCGAGGGTGTATTGGAAAAAGGAGGTGTGATAGTGAGCACATGATTTTTGCCTCACACAAATCACTCCCAAAAATTCAAAACAAAATAATTTTTTCTTTGGTGTGCAATTTTTGTGAATTTTTGTGATATTTTCAGATGTTGTTTGCATTTTTGTGTGTGTGTTTATTTGTGTAAATTGATAAGAAAATATAAAAACAAGTTGCGTTTGCATTTAGGATTTAATCTTATAATTTTAAGTTAAATAGTAAATTACTTATATTATAAAATGAAGGAAAAACATAAAAAATAATGCACTTTGCACTTTAGTTTTAATTATGTGATTTGGTATTTAAATGTTTATGATAATTATTATATTTTTTACTTCTTAAGTTAATTTGGTTTTATAATTTTAGATTTTTAATTTTGGAAATAATTTAAGAGGGAAATAAAAGAAAAAAGAAAAAGAAAAGAAAAGGGAATCAAAAGTGGGTTGAACCAAATTTGATTCAAAAAACCCAATACCCAGTTAAAACCAGCCCAAACTCGCCCTACACCCGGTCCAAACCCTCAGTCTCTGAGACGCTTAAAATGACGTAGTATGGTGAAAATACTACGTCGTTTCCCGTCAATCAATCTCAACCATTCTTTCCTTACCCATCCAACGGTCCACGATCTTCCCCATCACCCATTTTAACCCATACCCGTCCCCCGACCCAATCAAATGGGACCGACCCAGTCCTTGGAGTGTCTAAACGACACCATTCACCATAAGTGATTGATCCAGGCCGTTGATCTCAGTCGATCGAACGACCTGGATTTAATCTCCCAATCAGTATATAAAAGAATAACGGACCCCTCCCTCTCTTATAACCCTCCCTCCTCTCTATCATCTCTCTTGAGAGACCAGATCCACAACCACCATAAACCACCGCTGACCGCCTACCGGAAATTGCCCACGGCGGCAGTTAGTCACCAATGGCCCCCAAATTTATACCCTGGATTCCTCTCCCCCTCCCCGTTCCACAACCTCAAACAGCTTTCCTCGAATCCCAGCCAAGCTCTTTGAATCTTCGATCGAAAGTCAGCCCCGAACCCTAACTTACCCAATCGCCTTCAAATCAACACCCAAAAACCACCAAGACTCCGTCATACCGAATTCCATGTCAGTTTCCTTCAAATCATCTTAGAACCTCTCGAATTTTAGATCGAAGGTTGAGCCCTAAATCCCAAAAAAATGTTGATTGTTGAGGTTTCAAGATTTTTTAGGTTGAAATGGACTATAATCATGTGTTTTCAGTCGAAAACATACGATTAAGGTCTGTTTCGACCAAAAAGTTGGAGATTCTTCAAAATGAAGTCAATGGTTTGATTCTGGTAAGTTCTTTTTTTGTGCCTTTTAAGTTTCTTTTATTCATCTTCCTCCTCATCCCCTTTCCCGTAGGTTGAAATTCATGTTCATATCCCTTTCCTGTTCTTTTATGAATTACTACGTAAGTCTTGATCCGCTTGGTTTTATTGCTATAATTAACAAGTGTGAACATTTCATGTCAGTTACCTTAGGTTTAAATCGTTTAAATCATTGCTTAGTTTAATTGCGATAAGTCCTTGTATTTGAGTTTCTGTTTAAATGTTGGTTTACATAATCCTGTGAATGCTTGTTTGTTTGATTCATATTCAGTTTGTTTTAATTGACAAAGTTTCTGCACCTCTTATAAGAATTTCATCTCTCAATCTATTTGAAGCCTTAGCATTTGAGTAGCCTTGTTTGTCACACTTCAGGAAACCTATAGGGGATTCAACTGTTAGTCTAGAAACTCTAAGGGGTATTCCAAGGAACTAGTTGGGAATTACAGACTTGTGAGGATCTGTATTGGGGCAAATTGGCCCAGGTTTTGGTTTGGGTTCACTGAAGTTATTCACAGGGGTTTTCAGAGGGTGGTTTGGGAATTAGGACCCTCAGTAATTAAAGTAAAGTCTGCTAACAGAGGGGTAATGATGCAATGCTGAACTGATAAAAGGAAAAGGTGGGAGTTTAAAAATAAAAAGGGGATTACTAGTGGATTGACACCCTGTTAAAAGCTTTTTAGGAGTTGTAAAGTAAAAAAGCATAGGGGTAATAATAAAAGGTCTAGAGGTACAACTGTAAAGAAGAAAAAAGGGTTAGAAAGGGTTTAAGGTTTGGATATAAATACGGAGATCAGTAGAGTCATTGGGGAGGGAGAATTGAGAGCATTTTGATAGAGAAAGGGAGTCTGAAAAATTAGAAAAATACCCTAAAATACTGAAAAGAAATAGACAGATTTTGAGAGAGAGATTGAGATCCTAAGAAAAATAAAGAAGAGAGAGAATTAAGTTGAATAGAGAAAAATACATTGAGGATACACTGAGTACACACTGAGAATACATTGATATATATTGATCCACATGTATTGAGACTTATTCTGGTAGAGAAACAAAGGGACATTGAGTGATAGGAAAATACAATGATACACACAAGAAATATCCTGAAATACTGAATAGAAAGAGTTAAAAAATTCCAGAAAATCAAAAGGCTGCTTTGTTTTACTATTTTGTTGATGATTTTCTGAAACTTTCCCTAGTGTTGAAACAATTTTGGGTATCTGATTAGCTGGAATGAGGTGAAATCTAATCTACTTGGATTTTTGGTTCATTGTTGGGTTTGAAATTAGCTTTCTTTTGGATCTTTGGTGGATCACTGTTGGTTCAAGCTAAGATTTGCTGGACTTTTTGGCACTATTTCATTGCTGGGTTCAAGATTGTGCTGCTACTGCTCGTTGACTGATCCTTCTTTGCTTTTCCTTTCATTCCCAGGTACATTCCGTTCTTTATGGGTGCTATTCGACATGTAACCTGAAGCATGAGTTGAGAGTTAATTATAGATTCAACTTTACAACTGATATATAGCTTTGAAGTTTGGTTTAATGTATTTGTCAAAGCATAGTTGTAATTGATAATTAGATCGTGTTATTTTAGTGTTGTAATCATCTTTTAATTCGGATACTTGGAGTTTACATCTAGAGCTGGATTTCCTTTGAGTTTATCGTGTATTAATGCATATGATTAGGTTGTTAAGAATGGTTGAGATTATCAGATTAGGGGTTATTGATTATAATGAAATAATTTAACAGTAATGAGGATTAATAGTTTGTCAAATAACTTTTGGTTGAATTTTGTACGTAATGTTGACAGGGATATGATATTCTGAATATTTAAGTGATTTGTGAGTTAGTTTTTCAATTCAGGATCATTTGAAACAAATTCGAAGGATGGAAATGGCTATATGCGTAGTATATTCTTTACGAGTATTAACCCCTGTGTCGAGAGTGATTGTTATGTGAACTAGAATATGTTTTAAATAGTTCGTGGTTAAATCCCAATCAGTTTTCTTTTTTTTTGTTTGTGTCCAGTAATTGTAAGTTCAATTTGGTGTTCATTCAATATCAAGTTTGCAAACCTGTGATTTTTGAACCATTTTTGTTGCTATTCCTCTGTTTGTAAAAAGGATTTGGTACTTGTTGTCATTGTTTGTGATCGATACCGAACCCATTTGCATTAGGCTTGCAACGCCCTATGCTAACGACTTTACTGGGCCATGGGGCCTCGCGATTAGGCCAAGCCCATGCTCTGAAATGAAATGGAGTAGTCTGTACTTAATCTTATTCCTTTAGGTTCAAAATTTAAGTTCAAGCTGTGATTTAGATGTAACTATAGATCCCTTTAAGCTTTATGCAATTAGCCTAATTAGTGGATCTGTTCCATTTTTGAACAAGAATAGTCTAAAGCCTTTTCAATTTAGAAACTTAGTTAGAATAATTCGAGATGTGCCATGCCAAACAAATGATAATTGTGTGGCCCTTGTTTAATTGGATTTAATTCAACCTTAGAATTCGAGGAGTGCCATTTAGTAAATTTTCATGGCCCTCGCAAAGTACAAACGCATAGTTGCTTTAGGCACGTATTTTAATAATTTACTTTCCTAAATATGGGTGCACATTTATGTGACCCCAAATCCAAATCCCAACGAAGTTAAAATATGTTAAAGACCAGGGACATTTATGTGACGTGGTTCGAGACGTATTTTAATGATGTTGTAATTCTCTTTAAAAATAATAATAATAACGGTTAAAAGTTAAAATTTGCACATAGGTTCATAATTGTTTAAAATCAGATAATTAAGCCTAATATAACAGTTAAGTGACCGTGCTGGAACCACGAAACTCGGGAATGCCTAACACCTTCTCCCGGTTTAACAGAATTCCTTACCTGGATTTTTGGTTCGCGGACTGTAATATAGAGTCAATCATTTTCCTTGATTCGAGATTTGAATCGGTGACTTGGGACACCATAAATCTCTCAAGTGGCGACTCCGAATCTCAATAAACGAATCCCGTTTCGGTTGTCCTTTAATTGAAAAACTCCTTTTATTATAACTTCCGCGAGTATAGTAGGAAAAAGGATATGTGACACCCGTTTCCCTAATTAAGACACCCCGTATGATCTTTTGCTGTTTTATGACTTGCGGAGATGGTTGGTTTGGGTTTGGAAGGGATCAGGTTGAAATCGGAACACTTAATTCCATATTAGTGGCCTATGATGGCCAAGTTTGACTTTAGTCAACATTTTGAGTAAACAACTTCAAAACCGTATTTGATGGTTCCAATAGGTTCGTATGATGATTTTAGACTTAGGCGTGTGTTCGGATCGGGTTTCGGGTGATCCGGGAGCATTTCAGCGCTTAATCTTGAAAGTTGGTTCATTGAATGTTTTCTAGTTCTTCAAATTTGGTTTGTAGTAGACTTTAGAGTTATCAAGGTTCGTTTGTGATTCCAAGCATGTGAATAGTTTCATATGGTGATTTATGACTTGTATACAAAATTTGGTGTCATTTCAAGTAGTCTAAGTGAGATTCAGCACGTTCGGAGTTAGTTGAGAATACTAAAGTTCATAAGTTGATCCAATTTGGTTTTGGGGTGTGCTCTTAGATTCGATGTTGTTTTACACGTTACGAGGGTTCGAGCAGGTTAGTATTATATTTATGGACTTGTTGGTGCAGTTGGACAGGGTCCCAGGTGGCTCAAGTGTGTTTCGGACCGCCCGGAGCTAAGTCCAAAACTACTGGTGCGCTAGTTCTGGTTTCCTTCTTCCCAAACGCAGAAGGACCCTCGCTTTCACGATGAAGGATTTGAGGGCTGGGTGTTTTTTCTCCTCGCATTCGCGAAGAAAAGGTCGCGTTCGCGAAGCTTCAGGACCCGTGGCCTTCGCGTTCGCGATGGACATGTCGCGTTTGCGTAGAAAGATCATGTGGCCAGGGGTCTGTGGGTTATTGCCTTTCGCATTCACGATGGGCAGGTCGCGTTCGCGACGCTTGGGCTGGTTAAGCCTTTGCGATCGCCTGTCACGTTTGCGAAGAAGGGTTTCAGGGCAACTGGACAGTGACTTTGTTAATGTCGGAAATTTGGCTCATTTTGTTTATTTCTCTCATTTGTTGGACAATTTTAGAGTTTTTTGGAGAGAGGTTTTCACATGGCTATTGAAGGTAAGTGATTTCTATATTATGTAAGTTAAATACATAGATTAAAGGTAGATTTTAACATGTAAAATATGAAAATTTTAGGAATTTGTTGAAAAATCTAGATTTTGATAAAAATAAAATTTGACCATGAAATTGATTATGGAATTAGGTAAATATATATTTGTGTTTGTAATGATGTGGATAACAATTATTTACAAAAAATTCCAGAATCCGAGCATGTGGGCCCGAGGGTAAGTTTAGGAACCTTCCAAATTGGGTTGGGTAATCAGTCTAATAGTTAAATTATGAACTTTTGAGCAATTATTGATTAGTTTGTACAAGATTTGGCTACTTTCGGATTGTTCGGCACCAGCTTGAGTCTTTTAGAGTGATTTGTGGACCGAAAAGTGGATTTAGGAACGAGGTAAGTCTCTTGCCTAACCTTGTAAGAGGAAATTAATCACATAGGTGTTTATATTATTATTTGCTAGTAATTTTGGGTGCTACGTACGCACGAGTGATGAGAGTCCGTGCCAGCTAAAATTCATATTATGCCTGGGTAGATATATGTCTTTATTATGCTATAACTTGCACTATTTGAACTCAACTTGCTAGTTTAGTTACATGTATTAATAAGTAAAAATTTGGTTAATGATTAGGTTAAATCGAGCATTATTACTTAGAGATTTGGCGGAATGTTTAATTATTGATGGAAATTTATATTCTTTTATGAGCTTACCTTGAAGTTGGTGATACATAATTCGTAATCTGAAGAGTTCTCCTATTCCTCTAGATCGGGCCGAATGCCTGGGCAATATTTGTATATATTATGGGATGCATCCATGGATCGGCCCGTATGACCTTGGTAGTGTATGTACATGATTATTATGGATCGGGCCGTACGATCTCTGCATAACTCGTACGTGTTGTCACTAGGAGTCCGATTATACTTGATATATTTTTCATTGACTTGAGGATTTATAAATAAATGCGGACCTTATTTGTTAAGATTAGTATGTGACATTTGGGGACTTTTAAATAGTTATTTAGTTAAGGAATCATTTAATTATTGCCTCTTATTCCATTGTTGATGTTGTATTTCATGCCTATTTAATATTATTGTACATTATGTATATTACCGACTAGTAAGTGTCAATGTCGACCCCTCGTCACTACTTCTTCGAGGTTGGATAAGATACATTTTGTTTAGTTACTCATGCTACACTTTTGCACATATTGTGCAGGTTCTAAGGTTGGTGCATCTGGAGTTTGTCCAGGCGCTCATCCGCATTACCCGGAGGCCTAGTGATGAGCTGCTTCTCATGCTCCGTTCTGCAACACCTGGAGCCTTCTCCTATTTATCATTTCTGTCTATTCGGTTTCAGGCGGTAGTTATTATGGAGTTTTGTATATTCTACTAGATGCTCGTGCATTTGTCACACCGAATTTTGGGAAGTTCTAGTAGATACTCTTGGTTTTGATTATTAAATTCACCATCTTACTCTCATGTCTAGTTTATGCTTTATATCACTATGATTATTTGCCATTTGTTTCTGTATTACATAAAAATCAAAGATTTTAAGAAAATTGAAAATGAGCAATTAAATCGGCAGTTCACTGTTGGCTTGCCTAAGGGCGATGTTGGGCGCCAATACGCCCTATAGTGCAAATTGGGCCATGACAATTATCTTCAATGATTTGAGTTTTCATTAAAAATCAATTATGAACGAAAGGTAAGTTTTCACTTTGTTTTGGAATTTCCTCAATAAATGACTCATGATCGTATGAGGGCAAAAGTGCATATACAAAAAAGAAATATATATTAGAAATAATTAAAATAAAATTAACCTACACAATCGAGTCACAAATTAAAACCCAAAGCAATTATTTGTCGATTTTTTTGATTTCTCATACGATGTCTGGTAATCCTGTTTTTGCGTCCGACTAATTTAAATTCGAGCTATGAAGTCTCTCTTTGTAAGGTAAAGCTTCCATACGAAATAATACTTCATTCTCAGGGTTCGTATTCGAAATTGCTAGTTATAAGGTCGGAGAAGTATTTACCACTCTATCACTACATATACAGTTAGTACATGTCAATGTTTGGATAAAGAATGGCACGTCAAGCAACTGTAGGACATAGACAATATTCTCATTTTTTTTAACTAAGCCATTAATTACGTGATTTGAAATAGGTAATAGTTGTACAATTTATCCCTATCATTTTGTTGGATTGTTAAGCAGCAAAGTGAACAAGTGATCACGCCCAAGTATATCCTCTAAATAGGATTCTGCGGACGTTGCAAATAAAATCCGAGTATTACGCCCAGGGTCGAATCCACAGAGAGTCAACCTAACAATTGCTACATTTAGACCCACTCAATTCTTAGAACCAGCTTCCAAATACTTTTGAATCACTGTTGAGGTTTCTTTATAAATTAAAATTGTAGAAAAATAACAATCTATAGCTAAATAACTAAGGTTGTAAACAAGTATGAGAAACAAGCCAAGGTAATGACTTTCCCTATTGATGGAATCCCTTCTGTTTATGCTTCATATAAATTTACCGACTCACTTTATTAATCATGAACACT
>MU684360.1:0-50500 GCA_026770625.1 Nicotiana glauca
TATCTCTTATGAGCTATGTGAAGAACAATTAGGCTAGTTCTTATTTTCTTAACTTTAAGCGCTAAAGGATAAAGGACTTTGACCTTATGTTAGGTTTTATATATATATACATTGAAGAAATGCTGGAGCATGTTATTGTAGAATTTTATAATATGTTTTCACATACAATCCCATCTGAGTTAGCATGGGTTTTGAGCTGTATTTTGAACAAAATTTGCAACAGTTCTTTTGATAGCTAATTGTTAATGGCAAATTTAGAAGAGAGCTGTATTAGATACAACGTTATGGCTTCTCCAAAATTTAGTTCAATTGCCTTCTTAAAATTCGAATTGAAGAGCTTCCTACAATAAATTCATGAATGACGTGGTCCTCTTTAAATACTATATTTAGAATTCGGGNAGGGTGTGCATTGATTGCAACCCAAATGCAAATCTCGGCGAAATCGAAATGTGTTGAGAATCACGTGTACCCTGGCGATAACGAGATTAAAAAACACGTTTTCATGACGTCGTATCTTAAAAATAAACCAATAATAATAAAATGGCCAAAATATGGAGATGAGCCTTACTAAACCCAAAACAACTGTGGGGCCCTTAATAATTGATTATTAAAAAAAAATAAGTAGAATTTGGAAGGGCAATTTAGCAAATTTCAATGGCCTTTCCCAAATATCTCTACGATAGAGCCGTTAGGCACGATTTTAATTAAAACTATTTCCTTAAATACGGGTGTGTATTGATTGCAACCCAAATCCAAATCTCGACAAAGTCGAAGTGCATTAACAAAAACGGGTGCCTTGATGGCAACGTGGTTGAAAACGTACTTTCACGATGTCGCAAGTCTTTTCAAATAAATAATAATTAAAGAAAGTTGACAAATAAAAGCACATAAGTTAGCATGTAATAAAATTAAATAAAATAAAAAATACAACCGTTAAAGCGACCGTGCTAGAACCACGGAACTCAGGAGTGCCTAACACCTTCTCCCGGGTTAACAGAATTCCTTACCTGGATTTCTGGTTCACGACTGTAATACAGAGTCAAACTTTCCTCGGTTTGGGATTAACTCGGTGACTTGAGACACCATTATATTCTCAAGTGGCGACTCTGAAAAATTTAAACAACTAATCCCGTTCCGACCGTCCTTTAATTGGAAAAACTCTTTTTGTTTATATCCCTTACGCCGGGGTGTAAGCGCCGTAAAAAAGAGGTGTGACAGCTCTACTTAATGTTTACCCCAACACATTAAATGGAGAAATACTAACCTCAAGTTGCAGTCTAAACTGCCATAACACTTCCGGGATCCATTTACACATAACAAGGCCATTAGAATCAAATACCTCCCAAATCAATTAGATTATGGCAGTTGTCAAGCTCGCATGTAGAACCCCAAACAAACTATATATCTTAACATGCCGAAAGCACAATAATCATGCTGGTTCAAACCTACTAACCGATCCCACTTATTCTATTTTACTCTTGACATGCCTTAGAAATGATAAAAGCTCCATTAAAAAACATAATGAAACTCAAAAACTCTCATCCCGAGTGACCCGATTCATGTGACCATATCATCTGAATACCCATGAACCATCTCACACCCTCCTCATATGCTCAATAGAATCTCCAACTGGTACGCCCATCATGAAAGATCCTCTACGAATCGAAAGTTGTTTCCTTCCATCCCTCTAATATCGCACTGCAGACCCCGGATGCTATTATAGAAACACTCCAAGTCCATTTCATGATCCACTACAAAAACTTGATCCTTAACCATACAACGGACCCAAAATATCCTTACGCACCTCACTTGATTCTTGAACCCACTTAATCATTATTGAAAGTCACCTACTATGACCTGGTCCCGAATATAACTATACTCCAACGCTATGTTAGCACGTGAACATTCTTGAAGAAGTAACCGGGTGAATTCGTTTCCTTATATATCACGTCCACCAGAAGCATAAACACAGAGTCATCCCAACATCTACACATTAATTGATAAGGCAACATGTAGCATGCATTCCTCAAGTCATTCGCTCGAATTACCCTTGATGTTTTCTTTTCTTAGTCATAAATAGTCCATCAACGCACCGATAACCAAAAATCGCACAAGCAGACAACCACATGATCCAATCATAGACGGTGAGCTCCCCCACTTAGCTTTTAGATACAATCACTATCTAGAACCCACAATTATTCCTCCTTATCACTTACTATGATCTCGTACTGTTAACTCGTCCAATTTCTCATGATCTCTTATTACTTTTCATGAACATTCTGATTTATCAGCCACAATCATATATTTGACAGTAAGTAGAACTTTTTGTAGAAACTTCATCAAAATCACGCAACCGCTAACCTGCTCACAAGAGATAGCCCACTTTTGGAATTCCATATCGATATCTTCCAATGACGTTGCACTTGGTACAACCACCACAAAATTAGTAAACCTTCGTGAGCCCATGTTCGTCCACCACCTGTAAAAGTCTGTTCATTCCCCATTGATATCTGCTGAAAGCCCGACAATACATTCCAAACTCAATGTCACATTACATCCCATAATGATAATCAAGATTCTACTTCTTTTGATTCCAAGCAAACTCCTTTTTGTCATGTTCAAACTCCCTTAATACTATAGCCACCATCCCAAATGAAATTCACATTACCCACCATGATCACCAAATCGCTCTAATTTTTTTTAACGCATGTGGCTATACTACCACATAATCCATACGCTACGCTAACATTTCCACTCTGAGTTAACCATTTTCTGAACCGAACTCCTTGACTTCTAGAAATTTAAATTCTGCAAGACATCTCCCACCATGTCATTCCTCATCCTTCGCTGCCCAATTACTGCCTCTAATCTTAATCTATCTTTGTAGAACCCGAACTAGTAAATTGCTACCAAATCTTAGCCTTTATAAAGATCATATCCCCGAGCCGTCAACATTAGAAGCATCGATTTGAATTTGAAGCCAACATACACCGCCATCTCTAGTATCTATTGCTTAGGCACAATTCTACAACACCCTTCCTCAAAGGAAAATCAAAGGAGACCATAACACCTAGGAGCTTTAATACGTTCCAATAAGGACGACGACACCATAATATTAAAATGAGATCCACTAAGTTAGAAAATATCCAATCTCACGACTGCATCAACGAACACCTAAACATCTATATTTTGATTGCCTCTCCTCCACTGGAATCAAATGTCGAATCTCCTGATCTTCAACCGATTAATCCTCCTCCTAAATCATTCGTTGTCGCGATGCATAAGTAAGCATCCTACAATTCACACCGGCATTACGTGATAACAACCCTTGAACATCATAATACATTGTACATAGCCTTGAAACCATAGGCAACATCAATACTTGGTTGAAATGACAAAAAACTCCTCCACAAGGTGACAATTATTGTCTGCTTGCATACTCAAGGAAAAACATCCTGCACCGAATCTGTAGCATTTTCACAATCTGTTGATGCCCAACTGATAAAGAGTTTTTGAGGTCGCGTACAAATGAGTAGGAAAGAACCGAAGGCATAACCTTCACCAAAATCATATTGCACGATACAGAATCAAGGAAGGAAAGTTCTCCTAACAGCCATGTAGGCACTCAAAGATAAGTACATACATGTCCGTATTGATTCGCAAGACTCTACTAGACTCGTTCATGACTCATGAGACCTATATGAACCTAGTACTTTGATACCAAGCTGTCACGACTCAAAACAGACTATAGGCCATGATGTCACCCAACGTCGCTGTTAGGCAAGCCAATGATGAACTATCACATTAATTGTTCATTTTATTACTTTCAAAATAATAAATTTTATTAAGTAGGAAAAATTTACGCCTTTAAAATTATAAGTACATACATAATTAGAAATGCATACAAATTAAAGGTGATAAAAATATGCAATTCAGTAAGCATCAACTAGAATATCCCAAAGCTTGGTGTAACAAGTACACGTGCATTTATTAAGGAGAAAATTAATAATAGAACATCTGTCTAGAATGTAAATAAAACAGAATAAAGAAAGTAGTACGATGAAGACTCTGTGGACTGCGATACATATCGTGGAATGCAGGTCAACTAAAGTTTTCTCAGAAGTTGCGCCTATGCGTGAAGATGACCACCAACGAACCTGTCAAATCCTACATATTTAGTGCAGAAGTGCAACATGAGTACGTAAATCAATGCGTACCCAGTAAGAATCTAACCTTACCCCGGAGAAGTAGTGATGAGGGGTCGATATCGACACTTACTAGTGGTCCATAAATTAGCATGATAATACATAAATAGATATAAAGCATAACAGAAGTGGTGAGGAAAAAACTGTAACTAACATAGTCTTTCAAAATTTCTTTTAACGATATAAAATTCTAACTCTCGTATTCTATACCAACAACTCAGAAAACATCAAGTTCCAATAACAAACTGATAAGGAATACCATATGAAGTGCCAGGCATCAATGGAACAAAAATCTCATGAATATTCGAACTACTAGCAAACTAACACATGATTATGCCGAGGTCGTATGGCCCAATCCAGAGTGGTGTGTACACTGTCGAGGGTTGACTGGCATGAACAAGAGATGCATCTTAATATACTGCTGGGGCATTCGCTCACTCCAAAAAAAAAAGGAAAGAACTTATCGAATTATGAGTCACGTGCTTTCAATACAAGTACATGAGCATAAACTGGATATAACCTTTACCGTTTCTCAAATAATTTGCCAACAACTCAAGATGATAAAGCTCGGTCCAATATATATATGTATTTCTACATCAATTTCAATCATAAATTCAATAAATTAAGCGAGCAAATGGAGTTCAAATATTATATGATAGAGTCTTGAGTCTACCCGGACATAAACATGCTTTAGCTACGCACGAATTCTCATCACCTCATGCATACGCAGCTCCCACAACTAGTAGCACATAAATATTTCATCACCAAGGGGGTAGTTTCCCCCTTAAAAGGTTAGACAGGAGACTTACCTCGATCCGAAGTCCCATATTCGGCTCCAATGCCTCTCTAACTCTTCAATTCAATGGCAAACAATCTGAAACTAGTCAAACAATGTGCTAATTAATCAATATACTCCAATCCATATAATTTAAAAATTATAATAATTCCAAACGCCGCTCGAAAAGTCAACAAAGTCAACTCTCGGGCCCATGTGCCCCCATTTTGAAAATTCTTGAAGCTAATTATTACCCATAACACCACAAACTCAACTATATAATTTATCCCTAGTTCCATGTTCAATTTCGTGGCCAAATTAGAATATAATAAATTCTAGGTTTCCTACCACAATCCCACAATTTCTAGCCATTTCCATGTTTAAATCCTTATAGAATCCATGAATTTAACTTACAATACGTGGGAATAGCTTACCTCACAATAAAAAATCTCCTCTTCAAGAACTTCAAAAGCCATCTAGCCTAGTGAAAAATATGAGAGAAATGGCTAAGTCTCGAATTAAAAATACCCCACTGCCCAACGACTTTCACATATGCGGACAAATAGTTGCACTTGCGACCTCGCACCTGAGAAAAAATACATCGCATGTGCGGTTCCTTCTAAACCCGGGAAATTCCACTTCTATGGTTCAATTCCGCTCCTTTGCTCTCACTTCTACGGATCATTGGCTGCTCCTCGAGCCCACTTCTACAACACACGACCGCACCAGTGGTCCAATAGCAAAGGCCCAGATATCACATCCGCGATGCCTTCTCCGCTTTTGTGGATGCACACCTGCGCGCCAAACTCTGTACCTGCGACCCTCCCCCTAGATGGACCTCTTTGCTTCTGTGATGACTCCCTTCGCACCTACGTGTCTGCACCTGGCACCAATCCTATGGAGGTGCGGTGACACCAGTCTTCAGGAGCAACAACATGTCCTCAAATCTAAGTTTCAATCTGTTTCAAACCCGGGAACCTTAGGATCCCATCCAAATGTACCAACATAGCCCAAAAATACAATATGTACTTAGTGGAAGGCTCGAATAATGCCAAACAATATCAAAATTATGATTCGACGTTCAAAACCTTTCTTTAAACTTTCAAACATTCAAACTTCACAAAACGCGTCTAAATTACACTTGAACATCCAGGAATGATGCCAAATGTTGGGTGCAAGTCACAAATCATGATACGAACCTATTCCAAGGCTCGAATATCCAAATGGACATCGTTACCAAAATTTACTTAAAATAAAACTTATGAAATTCTAAAACCTTCAAAATGTTAACTTTCCGCAATAAGCGCCAAAATGCTCCCGAACCACATGCTACTCAATCCGAACATACGCTCAAGTCCGAATTCATCGTACAAACCTACCAGAACCTTCAAATTCCAATTATGAGATCGTTTATCAAAAGCCAAACCTTAGTCAACTCTTCCAATATATAACTCTCGAAATAAGAATTATCTTTTCGAAACTACTCCGAACTTCTCGAAAATTTAATTCCGATCACATGTACAAGTCGTAATACATGAAGTGTAGCTACTGACTACCTCAAACCGCTGAACAACACGCTAGACTCAAAATGACCGGTCGATTGTTACATCACCAGTGTAGTGAAAAGGGTGACTGTGAGCTTTAACGACAAGGAGTTGGGAGAAATTCTAGGGGAAAATGACTACAAGAAGCTGAAATGGTCAAGCCTAGAAAACCTTCCCACCTCCATTGCCATTACAAGAAAGTTTGCTAACAATGACTTAGAGCTAGATCCCAAGGCTATATTCAAAAGTGAGATGAAGCCCGTGCACATGCCGCTCTTCAAATTCGTTAACAAGGTTGTGTTTCCATGAAGGAAAGAAGGCACATTGTCACTTTCATAGACCTAGTCCTTATGGAATGCCTGGAGAGTGGGAGGCAGATAAATTGGCTATAGGTCATCATGCAGCTCTTTTATAGGGAACTAGTGGCACCAAAACTTATGCCATACCTAATGGTTTCGATCTCACTACCATGCTGGCTCACTTCAAGCTTCCCGCAAAGAAGTGGGAGGTTAGCACAAGTAAAAAACACTTTTGGGCCAACACCTTGACTGGTTGTGACTATGAAGTATGTTTACCTTGAAAATGGTAATTACAGTTAAATTTAATTTTGTGGTTCTAAAATTACGTGATTTATTTTAATGCTAGTTGTTAAGCGATAGATGCTAAGGGTGGATCAGGAAAATGAGATAAGAGCTTGAGGATAGTATGTTATGCAAACCGAATGGCCATGAATCGGGGTCTCGAGCTAGCCTACGCTGCGCTTCGAGGTCAAGCTAAAGCGTTAGACTGGGGATGGCCGATTAAGGGCTAACAGTTCTAAGGGCTTTGATGATGGCTTATTATGATCAATGATGAGTAATAAATGAAGAACAATCAATAAGACACAATAAATGTAAGCAATCAAATCAAGGGAGCGACAGTAGAATGTGTTTAAGTTAAGGAGCAGATAATGTTCTTGTTCTTGTACTCAGTATCGTGTGTGCAAGAAATAATAAGTGTCACACCTCCTTTTCACTACTACGCCCCCGGAAGGGTATAATAAAGGGAGTTATTTCCAACTTGAAGTGATAATCGAAATGGGATTTATCTATTAAGAGATTTAGAGTCGCCACTTGGGAGATTTATGATGTCCCAAGTCAGCGGTTGAAAAAAATCCCAAATCGAGGAAAGGGTTTGACTCTGTTTAATAGTTCGCGAACCAGAAATCCATGTAAGAAATTCTGTTAATCCAAGAGAAGATGTTAGGAATTCCCGAGTTCCGTGGTTCTAGCACGGTCGCTCAACTGTTATAATTTGGCTTAATTATCTGATTTTGAAAGCATTTTGAACCTATGTGCAAATTTACTTTTTAACTATTTTTATTCATTTTTAGAGAAGAATTGTAACGTTTTTAAAACACGTCTCGAACCACGTTACATAAATGCACCCATGGCTTTTGACATATTTTAACATCGTTGAGATTTGGATTTGGATCACATAAATGTGCACCCGAGTTTAGGAAAGTAGATTATTAAAATACACGCCTAAAGCAACTACGCGTTTGCACTTTGCGAGGGCCATGGAATTTGCTAAATGGCACGCCTCGAATTCTAAGGTTAAATTAAAACAAATTAAAACGAGGGCCACAAAATTATCATTTTGTTTGTCATTGCGCACCTCGATACTAAATTTAAAAAAGTAACTAAATTAGGCTTCAAAGAGCCATAACTATTTTATGCCTTCTAGTGTAGCTCCTCTCAATCTATTTACTGAGATTAATTAAACGGGAATTCTCATATCAAAAATTTGAATGACCAGGTGCAGTAGCGAAGTAGCGGGCCAATCTAAGGGTGCTGGCACAAATTGAGCCCAAACATGGCCCAGGGAAACGAGCGTCAACTTTAAACCTCAAGGAGACTGTGATTCAAACCCCTGGGGCCCAAACTAGTTTCAATTTCTAAATTAATTCCAACACTTAGGTTAATTCAGGTTCCAGTCATCAGATACAAATCGATAATGTAAATTAAAAGGTGACATGTAAAATATTGGAGTAATATCCGTAAATAGTAGAAAAAGACACACATAGCATTCCGAGTATTCAAATATAATTTTTTTAATACTACAATTATGCCTACAATCCTTTGATCATGTGAGCATTTATGTGTATCGTGGATATTACTAAGCCAAATGACCCTGAAATCAACAAACTAAATCCCAAATTTGTGCACAAATGGATCTGAGTGTGTGATACACAAACCGAGCTCAGTCTAAGCTCGAAAGCCCCAGTGAGTCTAAGTCCAAACTTAGAGAATCAGACTCAAAGTCGAGTCTCCACCAACAGCAAATTTGCTATATTCACCATGCTGATTCTTCATAATCACACCTTAATTACATGCTTAATTTTAACTACAACAACTTAGCAATTAACAACATACTTCATAAAAACATGAAACATCTAAAACCAATTGACCCTTCTATCAGTAACAAACCTAGATAATCGAATAATAGAAATCAGCAACTCTAATATTATTATTTTACACTTCCAATATAAACTCAAAATTCTTAAATAACTTCACATAGAGCATGCTAAGCTAAAAACTTGACATATCAAGCTGAGAAGAAAACTAAGGAAATAGAACATCAAAGAGAACATGACTCTTCATTTATCTTCATCAAAACAACTCATGTACATGCCTAAAGTCAGAGGTGTGTACCTAGAGATTGAAACAGGAAAAGAAAAAAGTGAGAGATCAGTAGAGGAATAGCAGAAATTGACACCAACAACAGCACAACCCAGATTTAGCAATTGAAATACTGAAATTAGCTTGACACTTCAGTGGAATAGTGACCCTTAAAAGTTGAACCATAAACTCTTCTAAAAATAGTACCAATCCATTTTAGCTATCAGAATCAAAATTTTATTTTCAGAAATTGAAAGGAGTGAAAATTATTGAAAATGACTCAATGAAGCAATAACACCAGCTATTTTTTATTTTTCTATATTTTTTGCTCTCTAAAAATCTCTCGAAGTCTATGAAACAGTAAAATGAATACAACTTTTTTATTTTCTGGATTTCAGCTCTTCAATCTCTTCCCTCTAAGGCAAGAAAGAGTGCCTTTATAGGCAAGCAATTAGGGTAGCCCTTACAGATTTTAATTTTGCCCTTTTAGTCCATTATTTTATTACTCCGTGCCCAAGTTATAGCCTAAAATTTATAGGAAACTCCTACTAGAAGTTTCAGAAAGCAGTTAGCAAAGATTTCTCTACCAAATTTACCTAAACTACCCCTAAATGTGCCTGTTTTTTACCCTTCCCGGACCCTCATGCTTACCCTGAACAAAACCTGGGCTAAACGATTGGGCTTCTTTGAACTGGACCATAGATGACCAAATAAATCCGGTGCTGATCTCAAACCAGTTAACATGAGCATTTGAAGCTCAAGTTTTGACCCAAAACATGCCCAAACTAATTGACAGCATAAGAAGCAAGCAATTTGACCATTTGAATACTGACTCGACACTTATGGATCACATTGAGTAAGAATAATGAAGACAAAAAGGATCACATAAAAAAATCAAGATAAACAGAGTTAATTCTAAGTCCGTTTGACACAATTAAACAAAATTATTAACAAGATCTTACTGTCTAAATTTTGCTAACTGGTCAATGAGACAAAGAAACAAAAAATAGGAAGAATGAGAAAGAAAAATAGAGGAGATGAGGAAAAGAAGAAAATAAAGAAAAGAGAAGAAATGAACAGAAATACCTAAAACTCCGGCCAGTCTCTGAACTTGTTCTTCACCTCCCGATTTTGACCATAAGGGGTCTCAACCATGTGTTCTTGTCGATAAAAACATATGGTCAAGGTCTATTGTGGTCTCAATCGCTAACAAACCCTCCGATTTTAGGGTTTGACAGTCCCAGGTCCTGCTTCCAGCTTAAATTCGACGAGATAAGCCATGATTCGAAGGAAACCAACTCGAGATCCTGGGAGAGGGGAGCAAGGTGGGTCTATGGGGTAAATTTGGTTGAGATTGGGTGGTGGCGCCGCCGGACACGACAGAGGAATCCATGGCAACGGCTAGGCTTTCAAAGATTCGATAGGTTTGGGAGAGTTTTGAGGAAAACTAATGGCAGATTCGAGATGAGGAGGTCAAGGCGAGCCTATGGTGTAAAAATGGAGGTCATTGGACGATCGCCGCCAGCGGAGGCAATTTCCTACTGGCAGTTCGCGACGGTGGACGGAGAGGGGTTAGGTCTCTAGTGAGGGTAAGGGAGGAGATGGGCTTGTGGGGGGGGGGGTAGGCGAGTTTCAGACAATAATATACTAAGCGGAAACCACTTCAGGGTCGTTGGATCAAAAGATCCTCGATGAGCCAGATTAAATCAAATCAAAAAGGGGTCGTTTGGTCTCTGCTGGAGACTGGGTCGGGTAAGGGAACGTTGGGCCTGTTTTGGGGTAATTTAGGCAGAAATATCACTTCGGCCAGGAGGAAGATTAAATAGATATGTTCTAATTCTCTTTCACTTCAATTTTCTTTATTTTAATTTCTCTTTTTTAATTCCTTCTTCTTCTTTTTTTCAAAATTAAAAATAAACCTAAATTAAATTTAAAAATCAAATTAGCCTATCAAAAATACTAATTAATTCTAAATAATTATTATCATAACTAATTAACAACCAAATTGAAGGAAATAAATACTAATTAATTCTAAATAATTATTATCATAGCTAATTAACAACCAAATTGAAGGAAAGATTATCAAAAATCAAGACTAAAATTAAAAAAAAGTGCAACATAAGTTATTTTTGTGATTTTCCCTTTTTATAAAACAACTAATTTGCTAATTAGTCTAACAAATGTAACATATTTTGTATTTTTCATTAATTAAAATACACAAACAAATGCAAACAATTACCCAAAAATGCTACAAAAATCCGTAAAATTGCAACCAATGAAAGGAGATTTATTTTGTTTTGGAATAATTCATATAGGGCAAAAATCACGTGCTCACAGCTATCCCTCTTTGCTCGGAAATACGAAGAGTTTTCGTGAAAAGATAAGTCGGCGGATACGATGGATTTTTTTCCGTTCGAATAGTCCGTGTGAAGCATTTTGAAAGAGTTGACCACACCCTACTTCTGAGGTTTCCTACATATCATTGGCTAAAAAGGAATCATGCCAGTGTAGTTCAAGAATGTCTGGTAGCTGGGACTACCAGGAGCTGTGATTTCACTGCTGTTGTTGCTGCTACTGCTTGCTGACCTCCTTATTACACCATGTTAAAAATAAAAAGAAGCTAGACTAATATACAATCTATGCATTACAAAAATCCGATCTATATCTTCGAACTTGCTCTTGTGGTTCTTGTTGCTTTGTTGACTTGTATTTTCCTAGCGATATCCTTTTGTTGCTGCCTTAAATTGTGATCTGTGATGTTATGCCCTTTTTCCAGGTGGCTGCCTGACTGCTGACTACACTTTGAGATGTTTTCCTTTCTCCGGTGATGATTGATCGCTGAACTTGAATGTATTCCCTGCTCTTCAGGCGGGCTCCTGATTGCTTTATTGAAAGGCATTCCTCTATACTTCAAGTGGGCTCCTGACTTAAACAAAATAGACAAAACAAAAACATTTTTTGCCCCAGTTTGGTGGCTGGATGCGCATGTGGTTGTAAACTAAATCATGTTGCCAAATATCAGTGAAAACTTGAAAGATAAAATTTGAATTGTACTCCCTTGTTCTCCTGACGAACTCCTGAGTTCTGAAACTTGAAATGTATTCCTCTATTCTTCAGGCGGGCTCCTGACTGCTAAAACTGTAAATGTATTCCTCTGTTCTCCAGGCGGGCTCCTAACTGCTAAAACTTAAAATGTATTCCTCTGTTCTCCAGGCGGGCTCCTGATTGCTAAAACTTGAAATGTATACCTCTGTTCTCTAGGCGGGCTCCTGGTTGCTAAAACTTGAAATGTATACCTCTATTCTCCAGGCGGGCTCCTGAGTGCTAAAACTTGAAATATATACCTATGTTCTCCAGGTGGGCTCCTGACTTCAACAAAACATATACAACAAAGAAAATCTCTTGCCCCCGTTTGGTGGCTGGGCATCATACTACCACATATTATTAAGAATTTGAAAACTAAAACTTGAATTGTAATACCTTTGTTTTTTAGGTGGGCTCCTGACTGCTAAAACTTGAAATGTATACCTCTGTTCTCCAGGCAGGATCCCGATTGCTAAAACATGAAATGTATACCTCTGTTCTTCAGGCGGGCTCCTAATTGCTAAAACTTGAAATGTATTCCTCTATTCTCCAGGCAGGCTCCTGATTGCTAAAACTTGAAATGTATTCCTCTGTTCTCCAAGCGGGTTCCTGATTGATAAAACTTGAAATGTATTCCTCTGTTGTCCAGGCGGGCTCCTTATTGCTAAAACTTGAAATGTATTCCTCCGTTCTCCAGGCGGGCTCCTGATTGCTAAAACTTGAAATATATACCTTTGTTCTCCAGGTGGGCTCCTGACTTCAACAAAACAGATACAACAAAGAAAATCTCTTGCCCCCATTTGGTGGCTGGACATCATACTACCAGATATTATTAAGAGTTCGAAAACTAAAACTTGAATTGTAATACCTCTGTTCTTCAGGCGGGATCCTGACTGCTAAAAACTCGAAATGTATTCCTTTATTCTCCAGGCGGGCTCCTGACTGCTAAAACTTGAATGTATTCCTCTGTTCTCCAGGCGGGCTCCTGATTGATAAAACTTGAAATGTATGCTTGTGTTCTCCCGGCGGGCTCCTGACTGCTGAAACTCAAAATGTATGCCTCTGTTCTCCGGTGGGCTCCTGACTTCGACAAAATAGACAAAACAAAGAAAATTTTCTGCCTCTGTTTCAATCAACGAAAAATCTTGTCAGTTTAAAATGGTGGTTAGTTGATGGCATTCTTGCTGAAGATGTCTCCACTACTATGTTTTGCTTTGACCTACTTCCCGAACTGACCCTAAACAGCTTGACTTTCTGATTGACTTTCAAACCCCATGAACTTTGATGACCCGAGTTTTTTTATACCCAGATTGTTGTTTCACATCTCCGACCCCTTCTACCCAAAACTTTGCATCTGCCATAAAATTACCCAACCAACCCACCGATGAAACTTCTGGTGGCCCCTTGTATCTTACTTTACATCCTGCTATCTTCAGTACGTTCTGGCCCCACTGTGCTTTGCAATTGGGAAACTGGTAGTGAGCTTTGAAATCATTTCTTATTTGATTTGAACAAGACTGACATTAAAACATCTTAGAGAGACAAATGCCAAAAAGGAATGAAATGCAATGACCTTGAGGGTTAAGGATAAAGAGAATCCAAAATCGGACGACTTACAAAAGGGAAAGAAAAAGAAAAGAAACTTATCTGAGTGGAACAGCTGGTACCATTGATCATGACATGAATTTCGGACTAATCGGCCCAATCCATCCAACAAATCAACTTTCAATTGCTGTGCTTTGATGCCCCGAAATTCCATACTTTCATTTCTTCGACCAAACCCTAACCTTGTTCATCCTATGGTATCCTGAACGGTTTTCACCCATAGACCTCTCTTACTTGAAAAATCACTTTCGCTTTAAGGTGACTGCAAGTGTTTTTACCAATAAGACTCTCTCCTTTGTGATTTCTTTCAACTCACTTTCGCCTTACGGTGCTCGTGAGTGTTTTCACCAATAAAATTCTCTCATTTGTGATTTCTCTCAACTCACTTTCGCCTTACGGTGCCCATGAGGTTTTCACCAATAAGACTCTCTCATTTTTCATTTCTCTCAGCTCGCGTCGCCTTACATTTCCCGTGAGGGTTTTTACCAATAAGATTCTCTCATATTCATCATATTTCTGCTTGGACCAGAGTGTCATCCCTAACATGAATCAACTTTTCTTTCTTGACTCGGCATTTCTTGAAGACTGATCAGAAGGTCTTTCTTTGGACCGTAATGCAGACTTTTGGACAGGGTTAGAAAGAAAGGGTATTAAAGGCTCAAAACAATTCAAACTGGCTCAAAATTACAGCTTTCAGAATCAATTTCCTTACCATAATCACAACTTCTTCCCCAGTTTCTTGCTTGGGGGCTTTTGGATTTTTATTATGATGGGACCGAACCGTGAGGCTGCCTACGTATCCTTAAAAGGAATCAGGTATAATGTAGTTCATGTCATAAAAATTACTTTGTTGTGATTTTTCTTCTCTTCCATTTTCCCTCTTTTTTTTCTTTTTTGTTTCTTTTTTTCTTTTCTTTTCTTTTTCTTTTCTTTCTCTTTTTCTTCTTTCTTTTCTTTTCATTTTCATTTTTCTTCTCTCTTTCCTTTCATTATTTTCTCTCTCTTTTTCCTTCACTTACTTTCCACGGTTGTGCTTATGAATTTTGCCACTAATTCCGAAAGTGGGGTTATGAAAAAAATGCGGCTCAAAGGGGTAACAAAGGATAAAGTGTTTAGATAGCAGAACAAAATGTCTTCGTCATTCCAATCTTCAAAATATGCCCAATACAAACAAATGCAATTAATTTAAAGGAAATCATACATAATACCTCTTGACCATATCGTCATTGGTGGCCATTTCAACAGACTTGCCTTCTATGTCTGTCAAATACAAAGCGCCATTGGAAAACACTCTCGTCACGATGAATGGCCCCTGCCAATTTGGGGCGGACTTGCCTTTGGCCTTGGCCTGATGTGGTAGAATACGCCTCAACACTTGCTGACCCACTTCAAACTTTCACGGCGCACTTCTTATTATATGCTCTAGCCATTCTTTATTAATACAACTGACCATGATACAATGCTGCCAATCTTTTCTCATCGATCAAACTCAATTTCTCCAAGTGGGCTTTGACCCATTCATCATCATCAATCTCGACTTCTATGACAATCCGAAGGGATAGAATTTCTACCTCTGCTGGTATCACTACCTCAGTGCCATATACTAACAAATAAGGGGTCGCCCCTACTGAAGTACGGACAGTAGTGCGATAACCCAGCAATGCAAAAGACAACTTTTCATTCCACTGTCTAGAACCGTCCACCATTTTTCAGAGTATCTTCTTTATATTCTTGTTGGCCACTTTAACAGCTCCATTTGCCTTGGGGTGGTAAGGGGTGGAATTACGATGTGTAATCTAGAAATGCTGACATACCGCTTTCATCAGATGACTAGTGAGATTACCCCATTGTCTGTAATCATCACCTTTGGTATCCCAAACCGACAAATGATATTCGAGTGCACAAAATCAACCACTGCTTTCTTGGTTAGTAACTTGAAAGTTTTGGCCTCAACCCACTTGGTGAAATAGTCAATGGCCACCAGAATAAACCTATGCCCATTTGAACCTGCTGGCTCAATTGGCCCAATGACATCCATGCCCCATGCAACAAAATGCCATGGCACAGACATTGTGTGCAATTCCGATGGTGGAGAGTGAATCAAATCTCCATGCAGCTGACACAGATGACACTTGCGCACAAAGCTGATACAATCTCGCTCCATAGCAAGCCAATAATAACCTGCTCGGAGAATTTTCTTTGCCAACACATACCCGCTCATATGCGGTCCACAAACCCCTGAATCTACTTTAGTCATGATAGCTATGGCCTGTCTAGCGTCTATGCATCTCAACAAACCAAGATCTAGAGTTCTTTTGTACAATACCCCTCCACTGAAGAAAAATCCACTTGCCAAACGCCGAATTGCTCTCTTTTGATCCCCCGTGGCATGTACTGGATACGCTCCCATTCTAAGGTATTCCTTAATATCATGGAACCACGGCTCACCATCGAGTTCTTCTTCCACCATATTGCAATAGGCAAGCTGATCGCGGACCTGAATCTACAGAGGGTCCACATAAGCCTTATCTGGATGATGCAACATTGATGCAAAAATGGCCAAATCATCGGCAACCTCATTATGAATCCTTGGAATGTGCCTGAACTCTATTGATTGAAACCTTTGACAAATATCATGCAAATATTGTCGATACGGTATAAGCTTCAAATCTCGTGTTTCCCATTCTCCTTGAATCTGGTGTACCAGAAGGTCCAAGTCACCCATGACTAAGACTTCCTGGACACCTATATCGACAACTAACCTCAAACCCAAGATGCATGCCTCATATTCGGCCATGTTATTAGTACAATCGAAGCGAATCTGGGCCGTAATAGGGTAATGCTGCCCTGTTTCAGAAATAAGTACCGCTCCTATCCCAACGCCTTTCATATTAACAACCCCCTCAAAGAGAAGTTTCCATCCTTGCTTCTCAGCTTGTTCCAACTCATCAACGTACATTACTTCTTCATCGGGGAAGTATGTCTTCAAATGTTCATATTCTTCATCCACTGGATTCTCAGCCAAATGATCAGCCAACGCTTGTGCTTTCATTGCAGTCCGGGTCACATAGACAATGTCGAACTCCGAGAGAAAGATTTGCCACTTTGCGAACCTTCCTGTGGGCATAGGCTTCTGAAAGATGTACTTCAACGGATCCAACCGAGAGATGAGGTAAGTGCTATACGATGATAGGTAATGTTTCAACTTCTGCACTACCCAAGTTAAAGTGCAACACGTCCTCTCAAGCTGAGTATACTTAACCTCGTAAGTTGTGAACTTCTTGCTGAGGTAGTATATGGCCTGCTCTTTCCTACTGGTGATGTCGTGCTGACCTAATACAAATCTAAACAAGTTGTCCAAAACCGTCAAATACAGAATCAAAGGCCTCCCTGGTTATGGCGGGACCAACACTAGTGGGTTTGACAGATACTCTTTTTTCTTATCAAATGCTTCTTGACATTCGTCTGTCCAATTGACCGCGTCATCCTTCTTTAACAGCTTGAAGATAGGCTCACAAGTTGTCGTGAGCTGAGCGATAAACCTGCTGATGTAATTCAATCTCCCTAACAGACTCATCACCTCGTTCTTGTTCTTCGAAGGTGGCAATTCTTGGATGGCTTTGGTTTTTGATGGGTCCAATTCAATACCTCAACGGCTTACTATAAATCCCAACAATTTTTTCAGACGGAACACCGAAAGCACATTTCACAGGATTAAGCTTGAGATTGTATCTGCGAAGCCTTTGGAAGAACTTTCTCAGATCCCGGACATGGTCAAATTGCTTCCTGCTCTTTATAATTACATCATCCACGTACACCTTTATCTCTCTGTGTATCATGTTATGGAATATGGTTGTCATTGCTCTCATGTAGGTTGCCCCGACATTTTTCTACCCAAATGGCATGACCCGGTAGTAGTACATTCCTCATGGCCTGATGAATGCTGTCTTTTCTGTAGCTTCCTCATCCATTAAGATCTGGTGATAGCCTGCATAACAATCCACAAAAGAACCAATCTCGTGTTTGACACAATTATCAATCAAGATATGGATGTTTGGCAGTGCGAAATTTTCCTTTGGACTTGCCTTGTTGAGATCACGGTAATCAACGCACACCCTGGTCTTTCCATCCTTCTTTGGCACAGGCACAACATTGGCTAACTAGGTGGGATAGTGTGTGACTCGAATAACCTTTTCCTTAAACTGCATGGTAACTTATTCTTTGATCTTCACACTCATATCAGTTTTAAATTTCCTCAGCTTCTGGTTGACAAGAGGGAATGTTGGGTTGGTGGGCAATTTATGAACCACTAAGTCAGTACTTAGGCCCGGCATATCGTTATATGACCATGCAAAAACACCTTTGTACTCAAACAATGCCTTAATTATCTCTTCTCTGAGTTGTGGTTCAAGATAGACACTTATTATAGTTTTCCAGAGATTATCCTGATCCTCTAAGTTGATTGCTTCTGTATCATTCAGGTTAGGTTTGGGTTTTTCTTAAAAATGTTTTAATTCTTTACTGATTTCCTCAAAGGCTTCCTCATAATCATATTCCACTTTGTCATCACACTCAATTTTTTATATTATTATTTCAGAATTAGATTGGCATTTAAGACTGGGCTGGAGATTCCTCATGCCTGTCATATCATTGAAACCAGCATAAAAAGAACTGTACAAGAAAAGAAATAAAAATAAAAATATCAGGAATGGAAAGAAGGGAAATTGCATTTCATTGAAATTTAAAGATAACAAGGTTTAACTCATCCAAACGGATGAAGCATAGCATCTAAATTACATCCCTAGAAATAATCCAGATTAAATTGAAAGAAAAATCAAAGATGACTACCAAGACTCCCTCCGAGTAGGAAGAGGAGTAGCTTCCCAATTGTTGATCTTTGCACAGGGCCCAACAAATTGCACATCTGCCTTGCTTGATCCTTCTCCAACTTCCACCATATTTACCTCGTTGAACAACCTCTCGAACCCGTTATCCAAATCTAGATCAGTATCAATCAATGAACCCGAAACCATTGATATTGGGTGCTTTCTGGCACTAGGCCTGACAAATGATCTAGACAGCCACGGGATAGGCTTTGGAAGAACCCATGCTCTTTGTTTCAACTTTCTGGTTGCCTTATGTCCGCAGTTGTAGGCTTGAATCCCAAACCAAAAGTATCCAGGTTTTTGGGAAGTGACACTGGTTGCACGATGCCCTGCAGAGAAGCACCCAAACCCTTGCCAGGTACGAAGCCATTCTTCAACATCTTCGAAGCCACCATAACTGATGCGGTTGCTACTTTAGGAATTGGAACAAACTCACCTTCGGGGATCTTTTCAACTGACACCGTTTTAAAGACCTGATATACCCATGGACCCTTGTCGTCTTCAGCTTCGATAAAAGGTAAAATGGCATCACCCAGGGTGCACAGATTATCCTCACCATGCACCACTATTTCCTGTCTGTCCGATTCAAATTTAACTATCTGGTGCAAAGTGGATGGCACTGCCTTGGAAGCATGAATCTAGGGTCGCCCTAGCAAAAGATTGTAATAAATTGCCACATCCAACACTTGGAATTCCATAGTGAAATCAACAGGCCCTATTGTCAATTCTAGTATTATATCCCCCACTGAATCTTTGCCCCCACCGTCGAACCCTCGAACACAAATGTTGTTTTTGCGAATTCTATCATCGTCCACTTTCATCTTGTCCAGGGTGGAGATAGGGCAAATGTTTGCACTAGACCCATTGTCGATCAGAACTCGGGTAACCACAGAATCTTCGCACTTCACTGTCAGATAAAGGGCCCTATTATGCTTAGTACCCTTCATGGTTAACTCATCATCGGAGAAGGTAACTCTGTTCACCTAGAATATTTTGTTTGCTATTTTCTCCAAGTGATTTACCGATATAACATGGGCCTCATTCAAGATTTTCATCAATGCCCGACGGTGCTCATCGGAATGGATCAACAATAAGAGCAATGAGATCTACAGAGGGGTGTTTCTCAACTGTTCTACATTGGAATAATCTTGCACCTTCATTTTCCTCAAGAATTCTTCTGCCTCTTCTTCAGTTACAACTTTCTTCACTGACACTTCATTATCTTTGGCGGTTTTGGCTTTTCTCATCTCCTCGGGGCAAAGCATCTCCCTGAGCGAGTCAAACCATGGGTTTCACAAACTTCTTCTTTAACTTCTTTCCCTTTATAAATCACAGACATTCAGCCATAATTCCATGGGACGGCCTTGCTATTGACTATTGGCAGCTGGGTTACCAGTTTGAGAACGACCGGCTCTATGCGAGCACCTTCCACAATCACAACAGGCTTGCTTAATGCTCCTGGTACCACCACTTTTGTTGTCCCCTGTTTTACTGCAAAATCGCTCGAGGACTCTTTTTCATTTGCTACAACTGGTTCACTACTTATTCCTTTCACCTTGATCAATGACTTCCAACTACTTGATTCCCCACTTGGCTTGATTTCAGTGGACCTGATCATCATTACAGTTTGTGAAGTCTTCTTAGGCTCTTCTCCTTTTTTGCACAAGCTCAATCATATTGGTCTCATGATGGGCCGGGAGTAGATTCTGGTTGATATTGGGTGTTTTAGGGGCTTGAACCTCGATCTGACAGGTGTCAATGAGCTCTTGAATAGCTGTTTTCAATTTCCAGCATTTCTCTGTGTCATGTCCCGAGGCCCCTGAACAATACTCACAACTCACCTAGTGGTCAAGATTTCTCGGAGCGGGGTTTGGCAGCTTAGCCTCAATCGGATTCAACATACCCAACTACCTCAACCTGTGGAATAGAATTGTGCATGATTCTCTCAGTGGAGTGAAAGTCTTTTACTTACATACCCCCTCATTTCTGATGGTTTGGTTTGATCAGAAACCTGTTCCAAAGGGGTTTCTGTAGGCTCTTGGGTTTAGGTAAGTGTTTTGGGGAGCTGGGTAAGTATTTTGTGGGGTTGGCGCACGCCATTGAATGTGGGTAGGAGGTTGAGGATATGTTTGTGCATGATGGACAGAGAAGTGGAGATCTGGCGGTGGGTAGTAGTGTTGTGGTGGACTATATGGAGTGTGGGGGTAAGTTTGGGGGTGGGGTCAAGGCTGGTTATAGTAAGGTGATGGGCCCCTGGACCAAGCTCTTGACTCAACTACCGCAACGTCCTCTTTCTTCTTCCCCAGTATGCCCCCAGTGCCGCTTTGAATGGCCTGGGTAGTTGCTTTGATTGCTGAATAACTCATAATCTTGTTGGTCTTCAGTCCTTCCTCCACCATGCTTCCTATTTTTACCACTTTATTGAAAGATTTCCCTACTGCTGACACTAAGTGACCGAAATAGGTGGGCTCTAAGGCATGTAAGAAATAATCAACCATTTCACTCTCTTTCATCAGAGGGTCAACCCTCGCTGCTTGCTCTCTCCAGCGGAAGCCGTATTATCTGAAGCTCTCCCCGGGTTTTTTTTTTCAATTTTCATCAATGACAGATGGTTTGGGACAATTTCAATATTGTACTGAAAATGACAGGCAAATGATTGGGCCAGATCGTCCCAAGTGTACCACCGACCATGATCATGTCGAGTGTACCATTCCGAAGTTGAGTCACTTAAACTTTGACTAAAATAAGCCATCATCAATTCATCTCTTCCACCTGCTCCTCTCATCTTACTACAGAACCCTCTCAGATGTGCCACGAGATCACCATGCCCGTCATATAAATCAAACTTGGGCAACTTGAACCCTGCTGGTAATGGGACATCTAGGAATAGACATAGGTCTTTATATGCCATACTCACTTTCCCACCTAGCCCCTGCATATTTCTGAAAGATTGCTCCAAGCTTTTGACTTTCCTAGCCATCTCTTCCTGTTCAGAATTCTTAGGAAGCTTCTCAATTCCTGCCGAGAGATCAAAATGAGGAGGGTAAGAACATGGTTCCGGTGTTTTGAAGGTCGGTTCTGGGGGATAATAATGATTGTCTTGAGTCTGGAACAGAGGCTCACTAGAAGATCAGTGCAATGCAGCAGGTGGAGGTGCCACCAACACAAGAGTGATTGGTGGAGGAGGGTATGAGACTGGTTTAGGTGGTCGGGCTGGTGGTGTTTGGGGGGTGGTGCCATAGCATTGTTGGTAGGTAGGAAAGGCCTGGGATGAATTCACAGCAGGAGGATCTTGAGGTTCAGCCAACGGTGGGATATAAGCAGGGTTGGCGGGATAAACCGGTGGTGGATGCCCCTTTACCCAGGCTTGATACATTTCAGCCATTTGTTGCTTCAGCTTATACATCTCCTCTTTCAACATATTAGCATCAACTTCTTCCACTTCTTTTGATGGGTCAACAATACTCGCCTCCAGTTCCTGGTTAGTCATGTTCAGCCTGCCTTTTGACCGGTATTGTAGGAATGGGTTGCCAGAATGCCGGAGCAACTAACCACCTGCCTGGACTCAATACATCAACAACAACTTTCTTAGCGGTTAGAGTTTTAACAGATTGGTAGCCGCACATTTGGGGAATGAATGCACCTAAGCAGTTAACCGTTTCTATTATACATTTGCTTGGCTTCTTGCGTCGTCCCGGCTTTTCATTTGCAAATTTTCTTACTCTTTCATCACTTTTCTTGGCTTTTGCTTTTTCTTTGTTTTCCTCTCTCAATTTCCCTCTCTCTTTTTGTCGTTGTTTTTTCTCTCAACTTTCTTATTTTTCCCTCTTTTTCTTCTCTTCTCCTCTCATGTTGCTTTTCCTGTCCTTTCCCTTTTTTTTTCTTTTTCTTTCGTGTTGTTTTTCCTCTTTTTATTTTTATTTTGTTTCATTTGATTACGGTTGAATCCTATGGAGATTGCCTACGTATCATGACCCCTCATGAATCAGACCAAGCATAGTTCTTGAGAATATAAATGAAAAATAACAAAAATATTTTTGGGATTTTTGATTTTATATAAAAACAAACACTTTCACTACAATGACTCAAGACCTACAAACTCGAAAGAAACTAACAAACTTAGAAAAATATCAACTTAAAAGACCTAACAGATTCCAAAACAACTTAACAGACTCAAAACAGAAAGTACCGACTCAAATAAAGATCACAAATACATTAAAGCCTTGAAAACTTCTGGAGCTCTCGGGGTGTTGTTTGGTTCTGCTGCGGGTCCATCTGCAAGATCCTCCTAGAGTCTTTCCAAATCTCTCATTACATGCTCGACAAAATGTCATGACTGCCGCAAAGAAAGTGGTGCGGGTCATGTCCTCACATGTTTGGCATTTTACCATGATATACTCTGCAATCGCCCTGACCCTCTCACGGGTCCTACACATCTCCTGAAGTAGATATCCGATCTGCTGATTACGGTCCTCTAATACCTGAATATTGTGGAAATGTTGATCTCGCAGTTGTTGTACTTGTTCCTCCATCTGAGCCATAAGATCATAACACTGTTCCCTTTCAGCTTTGAAACCTTTGGCTTGTTTGAATTTTATTCTCGACAACAATGACCCTTTTCTTTAACCCTGCAACCTCATTATCATATTTCTCTTTCAATCGCCTAACCATGCATGCTCTGTCTTCCGCATTCTTAGCCAATTGCATTCGCACCCTTGCCAACACATTCTCCGCTTTGTTCAAATCAAAACCGTAATCATCCACTTTTTGCCTAAGGTTATTTATAAGCTTTTCATCTTTCACACTCCTGGTGGGACTTTCGGCTGCTATCTTCATCTTTTAAATTTGGGCTCTTAAGGCTCCATTTTCTTTGGCTAGTTTCTTCTTTTTACCCTCATCAACTACGGATTGCAAGTTGTTTTCAAACTGGAGGTCTCGTACCTGCTTTTCTAGCTCTCCTATTCTGGCCCTGTATTCATTCTCCTTGGCCAACTAGGCCCACTATTCCTGTGATGCCTTAACAAATTCTTGAATGTGAGGCTTTTTGGCTAGTCTCTCTCGTTCAGCTCTTGCAGTGTTCTATTTCGTATACCAGGCCAAATACGCGGGTGAGGCCTCGCCTCTTGATAGGTCACATACTCAAGTGTTTGCTGTCAAATACTAGCACTCGTTCCAAATAGAACAGACTGTTTCCTCATGAAATTGACCGTCGGAGCTAGCCTCGACTGCATGAACACTAAGATCTTCATCTGGATGCACTACCCGACACCTGCCAAATTGTCTCATCACACGGTATGGAGCGTATGACTGGATACCTCGGAGACCTATTAAAAGGAAATAAGGACCAGTAGCGGGCATGTACACAATTTCTTCAATAGGAAGCCAACTTAATGTCCACTCTATCTGCCCTGTAGCGATAGAGCGAAGGCGGGATACCTAGTCTTCGAACCCTTCTGCCAACTTGACCTTTGAAACCCTGGTGTCAAACTCTTCAATGCAACTCTTCTCAGTGGACCCATAACTCATAAACTGAGGTCGGTGACACAGGTGCTCAATCATCCACATTTGTAATAGCAAATTGCATCCCTCGAAGAAATCTGCCCCGGCTCTACAAGCTGTGAGAGCTTGGTATATCTCAGATACTATCATAGGGGAAAGGGTACTTTTGGCATTGGTAATCAACACTTTAACAACTCCAGCCACCTGCAAGTCAATATTTCCGTCTTTCCAGGGAGACACTACACGGCCTAAGAAAGCTACCATGAAAGCGAAACGCCTATGCTCATCCCATTTTGTTTGTTTCCCTTTGCTACATACCCCGCTTTCCGGATTGTTGAATCCTCCTATATGCCCGTACCTCTGGTATATAAATCGTAGAGTGGAAAAGCCATCCTCCAACTCGGCATATGTGACTTCCTTGCTTATTTTTAGCAAATCCATGAACTTGTGAGAGTTAACAGCCCTTGGAGTGATCAAATACTTATGTCTTACACATTCAATGCTTCCCATATAACCTGCTATCTCCTCCTGGGTGGGTGTGAGTTCAAAATCTGAAAAATGAAAACATTGTGAGCTGGGTCCCAAAATGCAACCAACTCCTTGATGATGTCTGCCCTAGGCCTTATCTTTAGCAAACCGACGAGACCTCCCAGATGTAGCTTGACTTATCTTGCTCCGATTTACATAAATCTTCCCACCACACACACAACTCCAGAGGGATCTCATTCATGATTGTTATTGATAAACCTTGACCCGTGCTCCTTCTACGCAATTTATTCAAGTAATGTAATTAAAAGAAAAACTATGACTCATTTAACTCAAGAAAAACAACACCAATTTTTAAAAAGTGTATGTCAAATTAAAACCCAGTTTTGCAGATACGACCTTTCTGACTGTGCCTACTAACTGGCTAAACTCTATTAAAATGACCTAGGGTAGTTGTTTTTGCAAAAACAGGTCTTCGGTGCCCTCTAGGGACATTCGGCTCTTTACGACAAGAATGGCATCACCCTACTCATAAAAATAAAATTTTGTTTTGTTTGGGCCACTTTTACACAAATGGAAGTTGGACCCGATGGGGGTTGCCTACGTATCCCACGCCCTATGGGAATCAAACTGGCGTAGTTCGGGAAAATAAAACAAAACCAAATATGAAAAAAAGCAAAACCTTTTTGCTTTTTTTCATTTTTCAAAAACCTAGCAGAGTTTCAGTACCATTCGGGAAAATAAAACAAAACCAAATATTTTGAAGACAAAACCTTTCTCTCTTTTCTTTTTTCCTTTTCCTCAGAAATCCAGCAGAGTTTCAGTACCATTTTGGATATTGGGCTTTTTACAAAATAGGTGATTACTCTCTCAACCCTCACACTGTTATTTTATTTTCAAACTCTCCCCTTTTATTAAAAAATCGGTCAGCGTGCAAATCCAAACAGAAAAATACACAAGTAGGATGCATCAGGATGGTCCATTATTCTGGGTACAACTGTCTTAGACAGACCCAACCCTTGTATTGAGTCCCCTAAGTCAAAATGCACATGATTCAGATAAGCATTCCTACTAGGGATCCGGCATGAGGCTGAGTTATTGTACGTTTAAAACTTGGGTTTATTTGTTCTAGACTTGGTTTACCTGAGCGGATAACTCGAGCCGATGGGCGCTGCGTACCGGTAACCAAAAGATCCTCCATTTTGCAACTTGTCCGAGCCTCGTCCTATTTGGAATATGACACTAACAGAAAGAAGTCACAACTAGCGTACACTCCTCGGGAGGGAGAAGAGAAGGGTTTCGTAGCAGTTTATATATACAGTTCAGATAATATCAAAGCGGTAAAAAGCAACATTTAGCACATTTAAGCCCAGACATGTAATAAAAATAAGATAATAAATAAAGCCAATTACAACAATTATTCCAAGCTTGAATTCTCGAACCCTGAACTATTGTTCTGGGTTCTTGTCCCCAGCAGAGTCGCCAGAGCTGTCACACCTCCTTTTCACTACTACACCCCCGGAAGGGTACAATAACGGGAGTTATTTCCAACTTGAAGTGACAATCTAAATGGAATTTATCTATTAAGAGATTCAGAGTCGCCACTTGAGAGATTTATGGTTTCCCAAGTCACCGGTTAAAAAAAATCCCGAATCGAGGAAAGGGTTTGACTCTGTCTAACAGTTCGCGAACCAGAAATCCGGGTAAGGAATTCTGTTAACCCGGGAAAAGGTGTTAGGCATTCCCGAGTTCTATGATTCTAGCATGGTCGCTCAACTATTATAATTTGGCTTAATTATCTGATTTTGAAAGAACTTTTGAACCTATGTGCAATTTTACTTTTTAACCGCTTTTATTCATTTTTTAGAGAAGAATTGCAACGTTATTAAAATACGTCTCGAACCACGTTACATAAATTCACCCATGGCTTTTGACATATTTTAACATCATTGAGATTTGGATTTGGGTCATATAAATGTGCACCCGAGTTTAGGAAAGTATATTATCAAAATACGCGCATAAAGCAACTACGCATTTGCACTTCGCGAGGGCCAGGAATTTGCTAAATGGCACGCCTCGAATTCTAAGGTTGAATTAAAGCTAATTAAATTGAGGGCCATACAATTGTCATTTTGTTTGGCATGGCACACCTCGATACTATATTTAAAAAAAGTAAATAAATTAGGCTTCGAAGAGCCATAACTATTTTATGCCTTCTATTGTATCTCCTCTCAATCTATTTACTAAGATTAATTAAACGGGCATTCTCATATCAAAATTTCGAATTACCAGGTGCAACAGGGTGCAGTAGCGAAGCATTGGGACAATCTAAGGGTCTTGGGCACAAATTGAGCCCAAACATGGCCCAGGGAAACGAGCGTCAACTTTAAACCTTAGGGAGACTGTGATTCGAAACCCTGGGGCCCAAACTTGTTTCAATTTAGAAATTAATTTCCAACACTTAGGTTAATTCAGGCGCCAGTCATCAGATACAAATCGATAATGGAAATTAAAAGGTGAAACGTAAAAAATTGGACTAATATCCGTAATTGGTAGGAAAAACACACATAGCATTCCGAGTATTCAAATCTGATTTTTTTTAAAACTACAATTATGCCTACAATCCTTTGATCATGTGAGCATTTATGTGTATCATGGATATTACCAAGCCAAATGACCTTGAAATCAACAAACTAAATCTCAAATTTTTGCACAAATGGATTTGAGTGTTTGATACACAAACCGAACTCAGTCTAAGCTCGAAAGCCCCAGTGAGTCTAAGTCCAAACTCAGAGAATCAGACTCGAAGTCGAGTCTCTACTAACATCAAATCTGCTATATTCACCGTGTTGATTCTTCATAATCACACCTTAATTACATGCTCGATGTTAACTACATCAACTTAGAAATTAACAACATCCTTTATAAACACATCAATGATCTAAAACCAATTGACCCTTTTATCAGTAACAAACCTAGACAATCAAATAATAGAAATCACTAACTCTAACAATATTATTTCACACCTCCAATATAAACTCAAAATTCTTAAATGTAATTTCAAATAGAGCATGCTGAGCTAAAAATTGACATATCAAGCTGAGAAGAAAACTAAGGAAACAGAACATCAAAGAGAACATGACTCTTCATTTATCTTCATCAAAACAACTCATGTACATGCCTAAAGTCAGAGGTGTGTAGCTGGAGATTGAAACAGGAAAAGAAAAAAGTGAAAGATCAGTAGAAGCACTATAGAAATTGACACCAGCAACAGCACAGCCCATATTTAGCAATTGAAATACTGAAATTAGCTTGACAACTCAATACAACAGTGACCCTTAATAGCTGAACCATAAACTCTTCTAAAAATAGTACCAATCCATTTGAGCTCTCAGAATCAAAATTTTGTTTTCAGAAATTGAAAGGAGTGAAAATTATTGAAAATGACTCAATGAAGCAATAACACCAGCTATTTTTTATTTTTTTGTATTTTTTGCTCTCTAAAAATCTCTCCAAGTCTATGAAACAGTAAAAATGAATGCAGCTTTTGTATTTTCTGGATTTTCAGCTCTTCAATCTCTGCCCTCTAAGGCAAGAAAGAGTGCCTTTATAGGAAAACAATTAGAGCAGCCCTTATAGATTTTAATTTTGCCCTTTTAGTCCTTTATTTTGCGACTTGGTGCCCAAGTTATAGTCTAAAATTTACAAGAAACCCCTACTAGAAGTTTTTGAAAATAGTTAGCAAATATTTCTCTACCAAATTTACCTAAACTACCCCTAAATGTGCCTGTTTTTTACCCTTCCCGGACCCTTGTGCTTAACCTGAACAAAACCTGGGCTAAACGATTGGGCTTCTATGAACTGGGTCATAAATGACCCATTAAATCCAGGGCTGATCTTAAACCAGTTAACGTGAGCATTTGAAGCTCATGTTCTGACATAAAACAGGCCCAAACTAATTGACAGTATAAGATGCAAGCAATTTGACCATTTGAATACTGACTCGACACTTATGGATCACACTGAGTATGAAAAATGAAGACAAAAAGGATCACATAAAAATAAAATAAATAAAGAAAAATAGAGTTAATTCTAAGTCCGTTTGACACAATATACAAAATTATTAACAAGCTCTTACTGTCTAAATTTCGCTAACTGGTCAATGAGACAAAGAAACGAAAAACAGGAAGAACGAGAAAGAAAAATAGAGGAGACGAGGAAAAGAAAAAAACAAAAAAAAGAAGGAGAAATGAACAGAAATACCTAAAACTTCGGCCAATCTCTGAAATTGTTCTTCACCTCCCGATTTTGACCACAGAGGGTCTTAACCATGTGTTCTTTAGGATAAAAACACATGGTCAAGGTCTATTGTGGTCTCAATCGCCAACGAACCCTCTTATTTTAGGGTTCGACAGTCCCAGGTCCTGCTTCCAGCTTAAATTCGACGAGATAAGCCATGATTCGAAGGAAACCAACTCGAGATCCTGGGAGAGCGGGACAAGGTGGCTCCATGGGGTAAATTTTTTTGAGATTGCATGGTGGCGCCACCGGACACGGCAGAGAAATACATGGCGGTGAGGTCAAGGCGAGACTATGGTGTAAAAATAGAGGTCATTGGACGATGGCCACCAGCGGAGGCAATTTCCGATCAGCGATTTGCGGCGGTGGACGGAGAGGGGTTAGGTCTCTGATGAGGGTAAGGGAGGAGACGAGCTTGGGGGGGTGGGGGGGTAGGCGAGTTTCAGACAATAATATACTAAGCGGAAACCACTTCAAGGCCGTTGGATCAAAAGATCCTCGATGGCCCAGATTAAATCAAATCAAAACGGGGTCGTTTGGTCTCCGCTGGAGAGTGGGTCGGGTAAGGGAACGTTGGGCCTGGTTTGGGGTAATTTAGGCGGAAATATCACTTGGACCAGGGGGAAGATTAAATAGATATGGCCCAATTCTCTTTCATTTCAATTTTCTTTATTTTCATTTCTCTTTTTTAATTCCTTCTTTTTTTTTAAAATTAAAAATAAAAACCTAAATTAAATTTAAAAATAAAATTAGCCTATCAAAAATATTAATTAATTCTAAATAATTATTATCATAACTAATTAACAACCAAATTGAAGGAAAGATTATCAAAAATCATGACTAAAATTTAAAAAAAGTACAACATAAGTTATTTTTGTGATTTTTCCCTTTTTATAAAACAACTAATTTGCTAATTAGTCTAACAAATATAAAATTAAGTCCTAAATACAAACGCAATATATTTTTGCATTTTGTATTAATTAAAATGAACAAACAAATGCAAACAATTACCCAAAAATGCTACAAAAATCCGTAAAATTGCAACCAATGAAAGGAGATTTATTTTGTTTTGGAATAATTCACATAGGGAAAAAATTACGTGCTCACAATAAGGGTCCCCTTTATATAGGAGGGGGAATCCCAACATAGTACATGTACATTTATTACAAAGACATGCGGCTAGCACAACCATTTAATGTCACGGTACAGACTTGTACTATTCTTGTAGACCTGGTCAGCACTAACTACGTGCCTTGGTAATTTCCCACTTATCCATCATAGCCACCGATTTGCACTGGCCCGAGGTCGAATATAGGAAACCCAGGGTCGAACATCGAGCTTTCCCTTCTGCACTCGTTTGAAGAGCGATTGTTTCCTGGATTACCTACAAAACATAAAACATGATGCACACAAATATATATAGGTTATTGCGATAATTTAAACATGATGCAAATTGCCTTTGGACCCTGAAGGTTGTCTTTGGACGGTGATGATGATATCCTTAAACAATGACATCTTGGGCCATGAAGAGTATGACAAGAGATTCGTAGGCCATGAAATGATTTCCTCGGGCCATGAGGATAGTGCCTTTGAAAAATGATGTGCAATATTGAGAGATCCTCAGACTATGACATGGTGTCTTCAGGATATAAGAATGATGCCTTCGGACAATGGTGCCTTCGGATAGATATCGATGTTTCAGCCCATGAAATGCAGAGACATGATGATGGATCTTATAAGCAAAACAAGACAAAACTTAGTCTTGAATAGGATTGGGACATATCTTAGCGCAGGGAAAAGCAAGATAGTGCTAGTTTTCAAGTAGCCTAGCATTCGACATTAGTTAAGGAAAGACAGAGCTTAGCCTTATGCAGTTGGGGAGGCAGGGCTTAGCCTCATATAAGAAGAGGATACAGGGCTTAGTCTCAAATAGTGGAAGGCAATGCTTAGCCTTATGCAATTGAGGAGGCAGGGTTTAGCGTCGGGCAAGAAGAGGAGACAATGCTTAGTCTTAATGCAAGGAAAAGCACTGCTTAGCCTTATGCAAATAGAGAGGCAATGTTGATACCCAATTTTTCCCTATGCATATTTTTATGCAAAGTACTTTCAAAATAGCACATGTGTGCATATATAAGCATGTCCAAGTATCATTTATTTCTCTCTCAATTTTTTTAAAGATTTTTAAACCAATTTATCTCCCTATTTTATTCATAAAAAAACCAATAATAATTACCAAATTATCATTTTTTGGTGATTTACTTATTGGATTCTCATATTTATACTAAAATATAGCTGAGATAATTTTTGAATATTTTTTACAAACTCATTTGGTATTTTCTAAGCAAAACTGCATGTAATTGCAATATTAGCCCCTTTTAAGACTTAATTGTGTTTATATTTATAAAATTAAACCTATTATTTTTAAATTGATAATTGTACATTATAAATCATTTGACCACTTTTAATTTATTTCCAAAATTTAATTTACTATTTCTTATAAAATAAATGGGGAAAATGGCTATTTAAAATCTAGCCAGATTTCATTTCAATTGTAGCCCAATTCTACCCCAATATAAAATGAATTACCCCGACCCAATTCCTACTCATACCTGACCCCCAACCCGATTAAATCGACCCATACCCAA
This sequence comes from Nicotiana glauca, assembly GCA_026770625.1. Taxonomy (NCBI): domain Eukaryota; kingdom Viridiplantae; phylum Streptophyta; class Magnoliopsida; order Solanales; family Solanaceae; genus Nicotiana; species Nicotiana glauca. Next base: position 31,689 of record MU684360.1, read on the forward strand.
ATCCCCATCTAGCCCATTAATCCCAGCTGTTGATCACTTAAATCCCAGCTGTTGATCACTTAGATCAACGGCTCCCGTTCCTCCTTTCCTAATTAACCCAAAAGAACCCCCAAAGCCTCTCATTATTCACCATACACCGCCTCTGAAATCTCTCTTCTCCCAAATCCTCTCTACAACCCCCTCAAACTCCACCTGCTGCCACCCTAATCCGTCCTAACCCATGGCCTTCAAAGGTCATCGGAGACCTGTGCCAGCCTTCCATGGCTCCTTTATATTTGTCCTTATGGTTTTAAGGCCAGACTATGAAGAACTCTGGTCTAGCCTTCATTTGATTTTAGTTCATGGCACTTCTCCGGACATCTTTGGCATTTTTCCGGCTCAGATATTTAACTCTTTTGGTTAGATCGATAGCTTTCAAGGCCTTTCTCGCTGCTTTTGGGTTCTTCTAAAACCTAATATGTAAGGTTCTTTCGATTTATTTTAGGCCTGCTTCAGACCTATGCTTGCTTTGAACGTATTTTCTCGAAGTTTCTTTAAGACTTTTCTTTTAAAACTTTGTATCTTCTCCGATTAGGGTTTTCCGGTTAAGTTATTTCAAATCTCTTCTCTGATTTTTCAACATGTCTTACTATGTTTGCTCAAATTGTTCTTCTATATGAGTTTGCATGATAAAAGCCCCAATTTCTTTTGGTTGTTTGTTAGACGAATGCCTGTGTAGTTAAGTTTTGTTTGATTTGTTTGTTTATCATCTTTAAACACTACTATTTTGGAAAATATCCTATGTCTTAGGTCAGAAAAGGTTCGTTTAAATACTCGACTCAATTTGAAGTTCCTTGTTTCAGAATCTCTTTTTCCCTTGTGTGATTCCTCTGATTCTAGTTTTCTATTATCTTCAAAACTTGACTATGATTGAAACCTTAATTTTTTTCAAAGGGGTTTCCTTACTTGCTGATATGAGACCTTTGCATGCTTTTGATATTCTATGTTTTCATCACTACTGATTCAATGTGACTTGAACGTTGCTATTTACTAAAGTTTGTGCTACTAGTATGCGCTATTTCTTTTGCCGATAGGTTTGGCCTTGCATGTATAGTGTTTGTGTACTCTATTTATATGCTGAGATTTCCTCTTTGATTTGTCTTCAATCTTGTGACTAATTTCAAACTTTTCTTTTGTGAAAATCTCATTTCACTCGCCTGCTAAGGTTAATTGATTCCTTCCCTTGTTTTGCCTTACTGAATCATTTTCCAAAATAAATATGTTTCTCTACTTAGACTTGATTACTTACTCAATTGTTTCACTACTTCTTTTATGGCAACTATCAGCTTGATTACAAATTGATTTCTTTTCTTATTTTGAACCGGTCACTGCCCGTTAAGCAAGTGATCCCTTAATTAAAGGCAATCACTTGTATAATTAATTGTGAATTGTGATTGTTTCCATGTTTATATCTTATTACTTCTCTTTTACTCGTTTTCAAAAAAGCTAGAAATACCATGTGCTTTTCCTCTTTCAAAACACGAACTACTAGAGTTCAGAACACACACTTCACTTTAAAAATGCTCTCTCTCTCTCTCTCTCTCTCTCTCTCTCTCTCTCTCTCTCTNCTCTGATATTGCTTGTGTTGCTGCCTTACCTAGCCGGTTGAAATCCAAGGCTAGGCTGTGGGGAATTTACTTACTTTCTTTCTGCATTTTGTTTCTTTACTGGTATGTTCTGATTAATCTTCAGCATCAACAAAAACATGTTTATTTACTATTTCCTGCACTCTTGCATGTTCCCTGCTTGTATTTAATTGAGTTTCATTCCTAAGCATATTATAATCTGCCCCCTTTTGTTTTCAGAATTTATGTTTTCCTTATGTATGAACTCTATTAATCACTTAAGAATCCCAAACCCCACAACCCCTATGTGTTTGGTATCTTTGGTTGGTTTGGGACATGCCAGCATTGGACATTGCTGTGCATGACCCAAACCTAATTCCCTAGGATCATAACCTCTAGATGTTGTTTGTTTTGGCTGGTTTATGGGCAGGTCAGCTTCACTTATTGTTGCGCATGTCCAGACTTGATCCCTTTCAGGGTCATATGCCATCTACAATGTATTCCCACACCCTTTCCCCTTTGGGCACTTGCTGACACTGCATAATTTTAGCTACTATTTTTCAAACCACACTTATCCCTTACTGATCTTAGTCCAGTATTAATCAACTTTTTGCTCCTGCACTTCCACTATACTTCTAAACTTAGGTTTTGCCCTTCTTGTGTGACCCCTGCTTCGGGACCCATGAGCTGCCTCTGAACTTGGACATATAAAGGCTGGCCCTTCCACTACACATCTCTATCTGGTTATGCAACTTGGGTGGGAGCATTGCTCGGGGTCCTCTCGAGACCCTTAGGGAACGTTGCCACACTAAAATATGAGAAAGGCTTTGAAACATGGCATCTTAAGGTAGTTTATTCCATAGCTCAGGGAGGAACCAAGAATCAGGCTTTCTCTGGTTGTATTCTTATGTATTTTTTGATGTAATTCGGTATTCCTGGTTTGTAATAATTTGTAATAAACACTTGGGGCTGGCTAGTGAAAACAGTTGGGTAATTATGCATATTCAAGGGTAGAAAACATGCCTATAGGACTGCTTTTAATTCTGCATATTCAAATTACATTTAGAAGCCATGGCTATAGGACTGCTTTTAAATCTGCATATTCAAATTGCATTTAGGAACCATGTCTATAGGACTTACTTTAAATCCGCTTGTTCAACTTCACATCTAGATACCTGCCTATAGGAATTATCAAAAATTCTATTCATTTGTCACCGTTTTGATATCATGTTTTAGGGACCAATTGGTTATAACCTAGCATCATGTTAAAATTAGTATAATATGTAGAAATCATGCCTATAGGAATTACCAAGTAAAAATCTACCTATTTCCATTGTCTACTAGATATTATACCTATAGGGTTTAATATCATTCATTTCAATATCATGTCTATAAAGGTTTAAAATCAACAATAAGATACTACGTCTATAAGGGTCTAAAATCACTAATCCTAGATATCATGCTCACAGGAATAAAATCAGCAGTAGCGGATATTATCATCAGCAGAAACTAAAACTAGTCTAATTTAAAATTCGTCTACTTTGAACGATTTTTTAAGTAATTTAATATCCCCTCATCAATATGATCTAGCAAGCATGCCTATAGGATTACAAACCATTCGTTTAAGTTATTACTACTTTGTCACGTTCAGAATCAGTAATAGGTACCATGTTCCTAAGATTTCACTCAAACACTTAGGCAAGCCTTAGGTAATAATCATAATAAAAACTGAACTTGCCTCTGTTAATTGTTAATTTCTATATCTAGCATATAGTCCTGATTCGTGTTTCTTAACTGAGTCATGTAATAGATCAGGCCTGCTTCAACAACAATAATCCCCTTTCCTTAAGTATTTTTAAAATCAGACTATGCCTATTGTTTGAGCCATGCTATTTGATTGCTTTTTTTGAGGAGGTATATATGAGCCTTAAGTGGTTATGTGATTCCCCTTAATGTGCAGTCCTAAATGTTTTGTATGTTGCCTTAGATTTTTTCACCTTTGAAACTCCAAGTCATCCTAATATCCCTCCCTTTAGAAATAGTAGTCCTAAGTACCTCAACTGATAGGAATGGGGCGGGTAATAGCATGCAATAGTGGTCGAGACCAATCTGCATTTTAGTACCTTAAACGGGGTAGGAAGGGTAGATATGGATATGATGACCGGTTCACTAATACCACATGTAGCCCCTATTTTGAAGAGTGATTAAAGGATATTGCATTGATGTGATCAATATTTTAAATAAACCTAGGACCCCCTTCCTTCTTTTTTCTTTTCTTTTAAAGCATTATAACCCCCATGTTTAAAAAAAAATCAGCCTTTTAATTGCTCTTTCAAACTTTGTTTACTCTCAAACATTTGTGTATTAAAATCCTCTCTTATTTGAGCGTTGTCTATTTATATGTTAACTACACCAAATTCACAAAGGACTGTCACACCTCCTTATTGCTCTACCGCACCCCGCGAGGGAATGTGGTAAAGGGAGTTTTTCCAATTAAAGGATAATCGAAACGGGATTCATTTATTAAGAGATTCAGAGTCGCCACTCGGGAGATTTATGGTGTCCCAAGTCACCGGTTGAATCCCGGATCGAGGAAAAGATTGACTCTGTATTACAGTCTGCGAACCAGAAATCCGAGTAAGGAATTTTGTTAACCCGGGAGAAGGTGTTAGGCATTCCCGAGTTCCGTGGTTCTAGCACGATCGCTCAACTGTCATATTTAGCTTATTTATCTGATTTTTATACATGCTGAACCTATGTGCCAATTTTAACTTTTTAACCGCTTTTATTCAATTTTAGAGAATATTGAACATCGTTTAAAACATGTCTTTGTATTGCGTCACATGAAATGCACCCGCAATCTAGAATACATTTTATTCAATATTTTGGGATTTGGATTTGGGTCGCATGAAATGCACACCCGAGTTTAAGGAGGTAACATTTATTAAACATGCGCCTAAAGCAACTATACGTTTGCACTTTGCGAGGGCCATGAAATTTGCTAAATGACACGCCTCGAATTTTAATTTCAAAGGATTACTTCCACCAAATATTTAAGCCCATATTTACACACCTACTAAGAGAATTGCACTGGATTACATCTATTGAGCAAAATCACGTAAAAAAAAAGAATATAAATCTATAACCTAACTTCAATGTTCCTTAATAGTACAAGCACTAGAAACAAAATTCAAACACAAAAAAGTAGGCATGATTCAACGTTCAATGTTCCTTAATAGTACCAGCACTAGAAACAAAATTTAAACATAAAAAAAAAAAGAAAACTAGGCATGATTATGCATCTTTTTGCCAGAATCGAACTCATGTGCTCATATAAAAAAAACAAGTGAATAATCATATACATATGAGCAGAGAACAACTGAAAATATACTGAAGCAAACGAAGAGAAAATGCCAAATAACGCCTCAAACAAATCTGAAAAACTAACCGTAAAGCATCGTTATACTTGAAACGTGATGAACCGTAAACGAACCTCAACACCTCAGATTCGACTGCAACGAACCTTGAGCAGGTTTGATAAGGACAAGGATGGGTAGTTTTGAGATAAAATGAAGGTCGCCGAATTTAATGGAGGGTCGCTGGACTGGTTCACATGAGGAAGATGAAGCACGATGGGGTTTGAGCTACTGTTTTTCGTGTACCTGGAGCTGGTTTACGACTGGTTATGATGGAGATGACAAAGCAGGTGGTTATGGCAGATGTGAAGGAGACGAGAAGGGATGTTCGACGTTTAGGCGACGGGCTGTTATGGTGGTGTGCCGACTTTGGGGACGTCAGACACCAGCAGGGGTCATTTTCGACGTGAGGTAGAGGAAGGTTCAGGCGTTAGGGTGGTGCTGGAGGTTGAACGACTGGTGGTTGGGCGACGCTACTGTTGGAGAATGAGGAAGGGCTGTTCGATGATCAAGGGGTCAATGGCGTGGGTTGTTTGGGTGTTTCGGGTTTGTTTGACGTGGGGTAGTCGACTGGTTTGGTTGAGGGTGTTTCAAGTGAAGTCGTTCAAGGTCGTTTAGTGGTCTTGGTTGGCGACGAAAGGGAGCTGGGCGACGGGACTATTTGGTTGGCGTGAGGGAGGTCCAGGAGGGTGCTTTGTGTTTTTTCGGTGACGGGCAGTGGTGGCTTTGAGACGTGAAGGAGGTGGAGTTATGGTTGTGGTGGTTCATTTGACAGAGACGGTGGCTGGATGGGGGTCGCGGACTGGCTGGGGTGATGGTCGTCGACATGAGAGGTTGTTTGGTTCGTCGACGAGGAAGAAGATGATTGACAGTAACAACCTTCACATGGTCTTGGGTCTTCGTTTGGACGTTTTTTTTACTTGAAGAAGAAGGTCATCTTATTCAAAAGAAGAAGATCCAAAACAGTAACCTTTTCCTTTTCTCTAAGTCCTAGTCTGTTTTTAACGTCAACCCCCCCCCCCATCGCATAATATTCTGTCTGTGTATTTTGGTCCCCCATCAAAATAGGTCTCGCGTGTAGTGTCTAGCGTGCAAATATGTATCCGTGTATTTGTTTCTTCAAGATCTAAGGGTCCGTGTGTCCCCCATATGTGTCTCCCATGTGTGTCCGGATTTTGGGCCGAAAAATGGGTCGTTTGAACCCGAATGTTATTCTTTCCCCGCAACCGGAAATAAAAACACGACCTTATTTAATTAATCCTACGCAAGGAAAATAACTTTTAAAATGAGCTAACAATTAAAAAAAACTATTTTTGTATTTTTTTCAAGTTTAAAATAACTATAAAACATTAATAAAACTATTTTTTTTAATTTTCATTTTTATATAAAGATAAAATATAAAGTACTATTTTTGTATTTTTTAAAGATTAAAATGACTATAAAACATTAACGAAACTATTTTTTTTTTGTATTTTTCGAAATTATATACAGATAAAAGATAAGGTATTATTTTTGTATTTATTTTTTAAATTTATGAGAAATACATAAATTAAAATTTATATATACTTTTTTTTGTAATTTTTTATTTTTGTGACGAAAATAAAGTAAAGAGTCCAAAATAGCTGAAATAGCTATATTAAGGCTAAATTAAATATTTTACGCTTAAAAATATGAAAAATCCTGGGGAGGGTCAAAAATTACACGTCTACAGCTGCCCCTCTTTGACTGGAAACACAAAGAGTTTTCAGACAAAGAACGACTAGACAGGTTTTGACCCGACCCTTATTTGGAGGGACTAAACTAAAGGAAAGGAAGAGGATGTGACCGAGCCCTGGTATCTGAGATGCCTATATATCCTTGGCTATAAAGGAATCAGACCACGTGTAGTTCGGAAGTGAGTAAGATAATGGAGCATACCGAAGTGAAGAGCCGATCGAGGTGTCATTCCGTCGAGGATCCGGTTCGTGGTCCGGCCATTACATCAAAAATCAAAATTTGAAAAAGACAAACTAAGCACATCAGCTACTAGTTACAAGGTTCCTATCTATGAGTCTTCTGAAGCTTGATCTCGAGTCTTGAATGGTGCTTTATGTAGACTTTGGATTGGAACTTTGATACTTGTTAGCTGCAGGTGTTGGTTCAATCTTTTTTAGCTTTTTCAAAATCAAGACGGGACCTGCAGAGCTTGTGACTTCAGCCATGTCTTGAGTATTTATCCACTTCTGCATTTGGATTAATTTCTTGCCTTTCTCTTTTTTTCTTTTTCTTGTTTTTCTTTATTGTGACTAATTTTTGTTGACTCGAACTTGAACTGATTACTTCCTTCTGGCTTCTGAATTTGGATTTACGCTGGGGATTTTTGTGGCAACCCTCCGCTCTTCGGGAGGGCTCCCGACTTCAAGACTTGAAATGTAAAAGACTAAAATGTAAAGACTGAAATGTAATCCTCTATTATACGGGTGTGCTCCCGACTTCAAAACTTGAAATGTAAATACTGAAATGTAAAGACTGAAATGTAAAGACTGCAATGTAAAGACTGAAATGTAAGGACTGAAATGCAAAGACTGAAATGTATTCCTCTCAGGTGAAAGTTTCAACAGACTGAGATTTCTTCTGTTATCTTATGAGAAAGATTCATCGGACTAAGATTTTGATATCTTAGGAGAAAGATTCATCATACTAAGATTTTGACTTGACTTTAGGAGATAATTCATCAGACTAGGTCCATTTTGTTGTGCAATCTCAGGAGAAATATTCATCGGACTAAGATTTTGATATCTTAGGAGAAAGATTCATCAGACTAGGATTTTGAGTCTAGGAGATAATTCATTAGACTAGGTCCATTTTTGTGATTACTTAAAATGTAAAGACTGAATGTATTTCTCTGTTATACGGGTGGGCTCCCGACTTCGAAATTTGAAATTTAAAGACTGAATGATTACCATCTTAGGTGAAAGTTTTCAACAGACTAAGATTTTGACTCTAGGAGATAATTCATTAGACTAGGTCCAATTTTTGTGTGATCTCAGGAGAAAAATTCATCGGACTGAGATTTTGATATCTTAGGAGAAAGATTCATCAGACTAAGATTTTGACTCTAGGAGATAATTCATCAGACTAGGTCCATTTTTGTGATTACTTAAAATGTAAAGACTGAAATGTATTCCTCCGTTATACGGGCGGGCTCCCGACTTCGAAATTTGAAATTTAAAGACTGAATGATTACCATCTTAGGTGAAAAATTTCAACAAACTAAGATTTTGACGCTAGGAGATAATTCATCGGACTAGGTCTAAATTTATGTGATCTCAGGAGAAAGATTCATCAGACTGAGATTTTGATATCTTAGGAGAAAGATTCATCAGACGAAGATTTTGACGTTAGGAGATAATTGATCAGGCTAGGTCTAAATTTATGTGATCTCAAGAGAAAGATTCATCAGACTGAGATTTTGATATCTTAGGAGAAAGATTCATCAGACTAAGATTTTGACGCTAGGAGATAATTCATCAGACTAGGTCCATTTTTGTGATTACTTAAAATGTAAAGACTGAAATGTATTCCTCCGTTATACGGGCGGGCTCCCGACTTCGAAATTTGAAATTTAAAGACTGAATGATTACCATCTTAGGAGAAAAATTCATCTGACTAAGATTTTGACGCTAGGAGATAATTCATCAGACTAGGTCTAAATTTATGTGATCTCAGGAGAAAGATTCATCAGACTGAGATTTTGATATCTTAGGAGAAAGATTCATCAGACTAAGATTTTGACGCTAGGAGATAATTCATCAGACTAGGTCTAAATTTATGTGATCTCAGGAGAAAGATTCATCAGACTGAGATTTTGATATCTTAGGAGAAAGATTCATCAGACTAAGATTTTGACGCTAGGAGATAATTCATCAGACTAGGTCTAAATTTATGTGATCTCAGGAGAAAGATTCATCAGACTGAGATTTTGATATCTTAGGAGAAAGATTCATCAGACTAAGATTTTGACGCTAGGAGATAATTCATCAGACTAGGTCTAAATTTATGTGATCTCAGGAGAAAGATTCATCAGACTGAGATTTTGATATCTTAGGAGAAAGATTCATCAGACTAAGATTTTGACGCTAGGAGATAATTCATCAGACTAGGTCTAAATTTATGTGATCTCAGGAGAAAGATTCATCAGACTGAGATTTTGATATCTTAGGAGAAAGATTCATCAGACTAAGATTTTGACGCTAGGAGATAATTCATCAGACTAGGTCTAAATTTATGTGATCTCAGGAGAAAGATTCATCAGACTGAGATTTTGATATCTTAGGAGAAAGATTCATCAGACTAAGATTTTGACGCTAGGAGATAATTCCTCAGACTAGGTCTAATTTTGTGTTGTTTTACTTGAAACCTTCCAATTATTGCTTCCTTCTTCTTGTTATTTTATCTGAAACCTTCTACTTGTTGTTTTTCACTTCCTATTAAATTATCTGTAATTATCCAACTATTGCTTTTACTTTTTTCAATTCTTGCTTTCCCCTTTTGTTATCTATCTGGGCCTTTCCGGCTGTTGCCTTTACTTCTTTGTTGTTATCTTTCTAAGTCTTTCTAACTAATTTCTTATTAACTTGAAAAAACTTCATCAGACTAAGATGTTTATCATCTTAGGAGAAACAATTCATCAGACTAAGATTCTTTCATCTTAGGAGAAACAATTCATCAGACTAAGATGTTTTCATCTTAGGAGAAACAATTCATCAGACTAAGATGTTTTCATCTTAGGAGAGATGATTCATCAAACTAAGATGTTTATCATATTAGGAGAAACAATTCATCAGACTAAGATTCTTTCAAACTAAGATTTTTTCATCTTAGGAGAAACAATTCATCAGACTAAGATTTTTCATCTTAGGAGAAGCAATTCATCAGACTAAGATTTTTCATCTTAGGAGAGACAATTCATCAGACTAAGATGTTTTCATCTTAGGAGAAACTTTGCACTGCTTTTTTCCTGTTACATACAAGGAAAATTTTTGTTAGTTTTTGAAAATGATGGTCGGTTGTGACCTTCTTGCTGGGGATGATTTCCTCCTTCCTTTAACACTTTGTGTTATCTTCTTTCTTCCTCAAATGGGTAGCTGACTTCAAAACTACTTCCCTCAACACTCGTGTCGTCTTCCTTCGGATGCTGGGGATAATACTGCTGGGGAATTATTTACTTACCTGCTGGGGATTAAAATGCTGGGGAAATCTCCTTTCTTCCCCTTCTTCTTTTTTTTTTCTTTTTCAAAACTACTTTCTTTTATTTTCTCTCAACACTGCTGGGATAAACATTTTATCAGCTAAGGATAACGTTGTTGAGGATAGCGCTGCTAGGGGAATTTTATTCCTTCAAAATCGGTGCTTCATTCTTCTAGAAGATGCTGAGGATGACACTAGCTTCTTTCTTTCCTGAACACAAGTTTCATCCTTTTTGTTCTGTCCGCTGGGGATACAACTCCTTTCATTGAAACTTGTTGTTTTCTTTCTTTTAACCCTGCTGGGGATAACATCGGTTCTAAATCCACTTCCCTCAAGACTGGTGTTATTTCTTTCTTCCCCAAGTGGATATCTGACTTCCAGAAAATTTTCCAAATGAAAGGAAAATTTTCTGCCCCAGTTTGATAATCTTCCTTGTGGCATGCCTTTACGCCATCCATGCCATTTCCTTTACCTGCTTTAAATCAAAGAAAATTTGTTAGTTTAAAACGCGGTGGTTGGTTGTGATGCTCCTGCTGGGGATGGTTCTCCCTTTCTCCTTCCAAACTTTGCGTTCTGTTACACTACCAAGACTTGCTGGGGATGATGTTATTTGCCGGGGATGAGATTCCTGCTGGTCTTAGAACAACTTCCCTGCTTTGCGTTGCCTTGGACGACACCTTTTGACCTTCTCGAGGATTCCTTATTTACAATCCTTTCACCGTTATTTCCAGTCTTCTTATTTGAATCCCCCCACATTCCTATGACAGTTGACTGCGCTTGAGGATTTTGCATGTTTTACTGATGAACCACTTTCTTCGTTCATCTGTGTCATTGAAATACCTTTTCTGCTAGGGATATCCCTCTTCTTTTGTGGTATAGCTAGGGAACTGGCATTTCCCCCGACCTTTGAGTCTCATGTGCATTTCCAATTTATGCTCGTCGCTCTCAGCGTCGTTCTCCCATGATTTGTCCACTGGCCTTGGCCTTGAGGTCTATAACCTTTGATTTCTGCGGGGAATATCCTTCTTGACACTTGTCCATCCCTTTGTCAATCTCCTCTTTTCGGGGATATCCTTCTTTACACTGGCGTTGCACTTGTTCTGACTTATGCCACTTGGATGTTCTAATCAGATCTCGTCTTCCATAATTGGAAGGCTGGTGGCAGATTTTGGAGTCATTTCTCACTTGTTCTGACCAAACAGACTCTACTGGGGAATTTTCTATGAAAGGAAAAAGTTAAAAGGAACAGAATAAAAGACAAAGGAAGATAATGAATCTCTAAAAAGAAAAATTATAAAATAAAAACCTATCAAACGCGGATACCAACTCTAATGGCCATGACATGCACACACATAACCTATCCTCCATTGTTAATTCGCCTTTCACAATCTTCGTCTGGGCTTTCCCATCTGATTCTCGATCTTTCTTCGACTTGTAGTGCCCGAAGGGTTTTCACTATCAAGCCTCTCTTATTTTGGGTTTTTCTCTCAGCTTTTATCGCCTTATGGTGCCCGTGAATGTTTTCACCGATAAGACTCTCTCATTTGTATTACTTTTCATGTGGGGATTGGGGTGTTACCGCTAAGACTCTTTTTTATTTCTCTTCTGTGGGGATCAGAGTCTTTTCTACTGGGAATTAGAGTCTTTTCTATTGGGGATCAGAGTGTTATGTTCTGATAAGATTCTCTCATTTTCCTGATTTGGCATCTTTTGCAGACTGATCGGAAGGTCTTTTTTTGGACCGTAATGCGGGATTTCGGATAGGGCTAGAAGGAAAAAGGGTATTAAAGGCAAAAAATAAATCAACTTGGGTTTAAAATTACAACCTTCAGAACTAAATTTATTTATAATAAACACAACTTTTTCGCCCCAGTTTCTTGCTTGGGGATTTTTGATTTTTATTTACACTATGACCGAGCGGTGAAGCGCCTACGTATCCTCTTTGAGGAATCGGGTCAAACGTAGTTTCCAATTCCTCGTTATTCTAGTTTTCCTTTTTTTTCTTTTCACTTATCATTTTTTTCTTTTCTTCTTCTTTTCTTTTCTCTTTTGCTCTCTTTTGTTGTTTTTTGTTGCTTTTGTTGTTTTTTTTTGTTTTTTTCTTTATCTTCCATGTTTGTGTTTCTAGTTTTGTTACTGATTCTGAAGGAGGGGTATGAAAGAAAACAAATAAGGCTCAAAGGGTTACCGAAGGATAAAGTGTTTAGATAGCAGAACAAAATGCCTTCGTCATTCCAATCTTCAAAACATGCCAAGTCCAAACAACACAATTAAACACTCGCGACGTCTTCTGATTGTGCTAGACTTGATAACCATATCCACACCTTTGCCTTTTCCATTGGTTGATTTTACAATGCTATTGGACAACAATCACATTCTCATTATCGCGAACGACCCTTGCCAATCTGGGCAAATTTGCATTCACAGTTTCCTTGATGTTTTACTTGCCCACAGTTCCACATAGTTCGGGCTTCAAATGATCCCAACTGTTCTTATTTCCTTTAAGTGTCCCTATCATCTTCCCAGTTGCTTCATGATGAACTTTTAAGATTAGCCCTATAACTGGGCATGTATGTCATGTCACTAGAGTCGACAGGAAAGGCACTATAAAAAGGAGAAGACCAAACAAAAGAAAATGTTTAGAAAAATGGAAAGCAGAGAATTGCATTAGACTGATAGGGAAAGAGTTTGTACAACAAACAAGCACAATAAACTTGGGTACAACCCTTGGAACAAACCTAGACGACACCAAATGAGATACTATGACCAAAGGATCTAGACAAAATAAAATTCTATAAGGGTTTGAATTACAAGACGATATCCAGATTACAGCCCTGAGATAACCGGACAACAGAAATGACAACAAAATAAGCCACCAAAACTCCACTCTGGTTGACTAGCAAGACATCTTAGCCACTGAGCTTCACATCAATATTGCCAAGACCATTATCTATTTCGACATCTTTAGCTTTAGTTAATACATCCTTAAAAGGATTCCCGTGCTCCCTGTCGCCGTCATTGATGACAATCACACCTTCTTGTATCATTCTTTCTATTTCCTTTTTCAAAGAACGAAAATATTCTGTGCTATGCCCTTGGACATTAGAGTGGTATGCGCATCGTGCAATAGGATTAAAGCTTCTTGCACATGGATCTGGAGTACATCCGATGAGCGGCTCAATTAGGCCAAAATGCTTCAACCTTTCAAACATACTTGCATAAGGTTCTCCGATAAGGGTGAGATCCTTTTCTCGTTTTAGCAATCTCTCATTCCTAAATGCCTGATTTGGCCGGAAACCTGATCCAGGAGGTTTTCAGTATGCCCGTGGGGGCGGATAGGCATTTTGTGGAGCTGGGTACTTGGCAAATGAAGCATGTCTTTGGGGGCCTCGTGGACAGAAGTAGCACTGAGGAGGGTCACGCGGCGCACAAGGATATCTACGAGGTTGATATGGAGACTATGGGCGTTTAGCCAGGACGACCACTGGACCTCGTCGTTGGGAAGGTTCAACAACATCTTTTTTTTCCAAGGGAAGATTATCCCGAATAACCTGCTCACTCCATCTGAGCCAAAACTTCCCAAAATCTTCTTTAGGCTTCTCCTCTATCCAAGATATGCAGGAGTGGTCCGAGACGATGTCTGTATTGTTCTGGAAGTGTCGCACAAAATTTTGTGCCATGTCATCCCATGTATTCCATTTACTGACATCTTGACGATCATACCATTTCAAAGCTGCCACAGTCAAGCTTCTGCGGAAGTATGCCAGTAACAAATCGTCTTTCTTGCCAACATTCCCCATTTCCTTGCAATACTCCCTCAGATGGACTACCGAATCTTCGCATTCCTTGACCTTTGGTACTTTAATCCTTGCGAGCAGGCGTACGTCAGGGAGTGTACCCAGTTTCTCAAAACCTGGAGAAAGAGTGACGGAACTGCTAAGGTGATCAGGAGATGCCAAAGTTCGGGTAAGGATATCATCTGAGAAATCAGGCGGTGGCGGTATGGGTGCCTTCCCAACCATCCAAGCCTAATACATGTTTATCACATGTTGTCTCAATATTTTCACTTCTTCTACCAACCCATTGTTACGTTCAACCAGCTGTTGTCGGGCATCGGTATCAACCCACTCAGTTATGAGGTTTTCTGCCATTATCCTTTTACTTTGTGTTGTAGGGAAGAGAGCCATAACCAACCACCTCAACTTTCACTATAATTCCAAACAAAACATGTTAGAATGGACTCAGTCGGTCCTTATTATTAACAACATCTTTTCTTATGGACTCAGTCGGTCCTTATTATTAACAAATTTTTTTTTGTGTAGACTCAGTCACTCCTTATTATTATTATAGTTGTGGTCGAATCTTATGTGGATTGGCTACGTATCATGACCCCGCATGAATCAGACCTTGCGTAGTTCGGGCCAATGCAAGGCAAACAACAATGAAACATTTTTTGGAATTTTCACATTTCATAATAAAACACACTTTGCTTCCAATGATTAAAAAAATGCAGACTCTGGTGAAAGACGAGATACAGACTCGAACATTAAACAACCCACATACTCTAATCAAAAGAAATATAAATTAAAAAAACAGGCTGATAGATTCCTCCCCTATATGCCAATTTTAACCAAACGACTATTTTTGCAAACGTGGCCCCTTCTCAATTTCACATGAATTTTGAGGCCGGAAAGGATTATTTTACAAACTTGTTCGTTCTTTTACGAAAACAGCCTTTCGACAATTAAAAGATACTCTAAGGCTATCTCGGCAAGAACAGTTTAATGTACTGCCGAAGCTGGCTCGGCTTATTTTGACCAAAAATCCAAACGGCATTCACTTGCCCACTGACAATTTTTTTCTTGTTTATTTTTCAAATTAAAATAAAAGGCCCGATTTTGCAAACACGGCCTTTTAGCACCACAGGGGCGAAGATTTTAAGGCTGCGTTAGCTAACCGACCAAAATGACCTAAAAATGACCAAGGGTGGCTTTTTATGTAAAGTCAGCCTTCCGGCATCCCTTTCGGGAACATTCGACTATTTTTGATAAAACGGCATTACCCGACTTAGTCAAGACTCTTTTTCCTTGTTTTTCAAAATAAAAATCCGATATTGCAAAACACGACCTTTCAGTGCCTCGGGGACGACGATTTTAAGGCCGTGTGGGTCAACCGACCAAAAATCTAAAAAGATGACCAAGGGTAGTCGTTCATGCAATGTCAGCCTTCCGGCGTTCCTTTCAGGAACATTCGGCTATTTTTGATAAACCAGCATTGCCCGACTTACTTAAAACTCTTTTTTCTTATTTTCTAATAATAAAACCCGATATTGTAAACACGGCCTTTCAGCGCCTCGGGGTCGAAGATTTTAAGGCCGTGTGGGTCAACCGATCAAAAATATAAAAAATAACCAAGGTGGCTGTTTATGCAAAATCAGCCTTCCGGCATCCCTTTCGGGAACATTCGGCTATATTTGATAAGAACGGCATCACCCGACTTTTTAATAACAAAATTAAAGTTTGACATTTTTTTTAAACACAAAATATTTTTGAAAACCAAATCACATTTTTTCCTTTATTGGCAAATGAAGCAGAATATTTTTTTGAAAACGTTTTTTTTTCAGTGGAAAATAAAACAAACTATTTTGAAAAATAAAAATCTTTTTTTTATTGACACATAAAACAAACTATAAAATATTTTTTTTCTTTTCACTGGCAAATAAAACAGACTATTTTGAAAATAAAAACATATCATTTTTTTCTTTTTCATTGGCAAATAAAATAAACTAAAAAATTCTCTCAAAAAATTCGGCGGAGTTTCGACATTACTTGACCATTGGTTTCTTTCTAAAATATAAGTAGTTATCTCTCTACACTGCTGTTTTTCTCTTTTCTTTTTGTTTTTTTCTTCACAATTTTTCAATATTTTCAATTTTCAGAAGCCGGTCAACATGCTAGTCCGAAGCAAAATAAATGCACATATAGCAAGTAAGATGCATCAGGATGGTCTTTTCATTTCAGGAACACCTGTCCTAGACGGACCCAACCCCTCTGTTGAGTCCCCTAAGTCAAATGCACATGATGCAAACAAACATTCCTACTAGGGATCCGACATGAGGCTTTGTTATTCTAGGTTTGAAACCTGGGTTTATTGTTCTAGACCTGGCTTAACCGAGAGGACAACTCGAGCCGTGGGGGGGGGGCAGCGTACCGGTGATACAGAAGCTCTGGTGGCTTAGCAACTTATCCGAACCTCATTCTAAAATTGGAGAAGACTCTAACAGAAAAGAAGTCACACGAAGTGCACCCTTATTCATGATTTAGAAGACTCAGAGAAGAGATGGGTTTCGGCACAATTTATATGCAGTTCACAAAATATCAAAGCGGTAAAAGCAGTCAATTAGCACATTAAGCATAGATCATGTAACAAAATCAGATAACAGATAAAGCCAAATACAAAAATTCATTCGAAGCTCGAATTCTAACCCTGAACCAGTGGTTTTGGGTCATTTCCCCAGCAGAGTCGCCAGAGCTGTCACACCTCCATTTTGCGCTACCGCACCCTGCGAGGGAATGTGGTAAAGGGAGTTTTTCCAATTAAAGGACGATCGAAACGGGATTCATTTATTAAGAGATTCAGAGTCGCCACTCGGGAGATTTATGGTGTCCCAAGTCAACGGTTGAATCCCAAATCGAGGAAAAGATTGACTCTGTATTACAGTCCGCGAACCAGAAATCCGAGTAAGGAATTTTGTTAACCCGGGAAAGGTGTTAGGAATTCTCGAGTTCCGTGGTTCTAGCACGGTCTCTCAACTGTCATATTTAGCTTATTTATCTGATTTTTATACATGATGAACCTATGTGCCAATTTTAACCTTTTAACCGCTTTTATTCAACTTTAGAGAATATTGAACATCGTTTAAAACATGTCTCTGGATTGCATCACATGAAATGCACCCGCAATCCGGAACACATTTTATTTAATATTTTGGGATTTGGATTTGGGTCGCATGAAATGCACACCCGAGTTTAAGGATGTAACATTTATTAAAAGTGCGCCTAAAGCAACTATACGTTTTCACTTTGCGAGGGCCATGAAATTTGCTAAATGACACGCCTCGAATTTTAATTTCAAAGGATTACTTCCACCAAATATTTAAGCCCATATTTACACACCTACTAAGAGAATTGCACTGGACTACATCTATTGAGCAAAATCACGTAAAAAAAAGAATATAAATATATAACCTAACTTCAATGTCCCTTAATAGTACAAGCACTAGAAACAAAATTCAAACATAAAAAAAGTAGGCATGATTCAACGTTCAATGTTCCTTAATAGTACCAGCACTAGAAACAAAATTTAAACATAAAAAAAGGAAAACTAGGCATGATTATGCATCTTTTTGCCAGAATCTCACTCATGTGCTAATATAAAAAAAACAACAAGTGAATAATCATATACATATGAGCAGAGAATAACTGAAAATCTGCTGAAGCAAACGAAGAGAAAATGCCAAATAACGCCTCAAACAAATCCGAAAACTAATCGTAAGGCAGTGTTATACTCGAAATGCGATGAACCATAGACGAACCTCGACACCTTAGATTCGACTGCAAAGAACCTCGACCAGGTCTGATAAGGACAAGGATGGGCTATTTTGAGATAAAATAAAGGTCGCCGGATTTAATGGAGGGTCACCGGACTGGTTCACGTGAGGAAGACGAAGCACGACGGGGTTTGAGCTACTGTTTTTCGTGTACCTAGAGCTGGTTTACGACTGGTTGCGATGGAGACGACGAAGCAGGTGGTTATGGCGGACGTGAAGGAGATGAGAAGGGATGTTCGACATTTGGGTGATGGGCTGTTATGGTGGTGTGTCGACGTTGGGGACATTAGGCACCAGCAGAGGTCGTTTTAGATGTAAGGCGGAGAAAGGTTCGGGCGTTAGGGTGGTGCTGGGGGTTGAACGACTGGTGGTTGGGTGACGTTACTGTTGGAGAATGAGGAAGGGTTGTTCGACGATCAAGGGGTCAATGTCGTGGGTTGTTTGGGTGTTTCAGGTGGGTTTGACGTGGGGTGGTCGACTGGTATGGTTGAGAGATGTTTCAGGTGAAGTCGTTCAAGGTCGTTTGGTGGTCGTGGTTGGCAACAAAAGTGAGCTGGGTGACGAAAGGGAGCTAGGCGACGAGACTATTTGGTTGACGTGAGGGAGGTCCAGGAGGGTGCTTTGTGTTTTTACGGTGACGGTCAGTGGTGGCTTTGAGACATGAAGGAGGTGGAGTTATTGTTGTGGTGGTTCATTTGGCGGAGACGGTGGCTGGATGGGGGTCACGGACAGGCTGGGGTGATGGTCGTCGACGTGAGTGGTTGTTTGGTTCGTCGACGAGGAAGAAGATGATTGACAGTAACAAACTTCACATGGTCTTAGGTCTTCGTTTGGACGTCTTTTTTTACTTGAAGAAGAAGGTCGTCTTATTCAAAAGAAGAAGATCCAAAACAGTAACCTTTTCCTATTCTCTAATTCCTAGTCTGTTTTTAACGTCAAACCCCCCCCCCCCCC
>MU684360.1:51005-156897 GCA_026770625.1 Nicotiana glauca
GTGTATTTTGGTCTCCCATCAAAATGGGTCTCACGTGTAGCGTCTAGCGTGCAAATATGTATCCGTGTATTTGTGTCTTCAAGATCTAGGGGTCCGTGTGTCCCCCATATGTGTCCCCCATGTGTGTCTGAATTTTGGGTCTAAAAATGGGTCGTTTGAACCTGAATATTATTCTTTCCCGCAATCGGGAATAAAAATACGGTCTTATTTAATTAATCCTACGCAAGAAAAATAACTATTAAAATGAGACTAACAATTGAAACAAAACTATTTTTGTATTTTTTTCAAGTTTAAAATGAATACAAAACATTAATAAAACTATTTTTTTAATTTTCGTTTTTATATAAAGATAAAATATAAAGTACTATTTTTGTATTTTTTAAAGATTAAAATGACTATAAAACATTAATGAAACTATTTTCTTTTGTATATTTCTATATTATATAAAGATAAAAGATAAGGTATTATTTTTGTATTTTTTTTAAATTTATGAGAAATACATAAATTAAAATTTATATATACTTTTTTTGTAATTTTTTATTTTTGTGACGAAAATAAAGTAAAGAGTCCAAAATAGCTAAAATAGCTATATTAAGGCTAAATTAAATATTTTACGCTTAAAAATATGAAAAATCCTGGGGAGGGTCAAAAATCACACATCTACAAGGACTATCTGGCCAAGAACCACACTAGTGGATCATGAGGGGTGCCTTGTCATTAATCCGATTCTCCCAACGCGAGGAGGGAAAAAAGGGGGTGCGGCAGCATGGCGACTCCACTGGGGAAAATTAGGCTTTTACCATTTCAGATCGTACTTGTGAATTTGTACTTTTCCTTTATATGCAATTACCTGTTTAAATTTCTTTAAGCATTTAATTTCTTTTATAAGGCAAAACTGACTCATTTTCTTCTTTTCTTTTCTTTATTGCTACTCTACTGTTATGAACTGCTGTATTTACTGTTGTCTTAAGCATGCAAATATGTTACATTGTATTTTTTAATTATTGCATAATCATGCTAAGCATAATATTCCACTCGTGCTAAACAAATACCATAGCAACGCTTATAATGAGTGGTTGTGCTCTTTCTGTATTATTACCCATAAATTCGAAAGGCATATTTGCGATAAAACCAGTCGATCAATGGTGTAGTCAATGGTTTCATACCTTCCCGCTTGAGTTGTCCGCTCAAGGGTACAAGTATAAAACCCGATAGAAACCTTATTCTGTTTAAACTGTGCATACATCATGGTCAAACCTAGTTGGGTCAGTTATGTTGTCCACATAATGATCCTTTAAGGTAGCCTTGTCCAAAGTCAACTGGTTTTCCCTAAATCCAAACGGATATCACCACGTTCTATGCATTTATTTGGAGAACTAAAATGTGTCATGCTAATTGTTGGTATTAAATAGTTGAGTCTGGTAGGGTAATGGTCTAACTTTATTTTCCTTACAGAAATATGAGGCATGAAGTCCCTAGATTCGGTATGGTTATCAACATTCATCTAAGGTTTTTATGCTGGTGGAGGGATCTTCACAATAGTGATCAAACTCTCGTCCAAAAATATCTGGGGAATCTACCATCCCTTTTGGAAATCCAACCCAACAACAATATTATAAAGGCTACTACACTGTTTTGGGATTGTGAAAGGGCTGTGTTCCGTTTTGGGGACATTGAAATGACACCCCTGTTAGAGGAGAGATGGGGGTTAGCCGGTCTAGTCTGGGAGACTCCGGGTCTACTGATGCCTGAGAATCCCAAAGGCAGGGGTTTCCTCAAAATGATGGGTCTAAAGAAGAATCCAGAGTTGATGTCTGAAGTAATCCTACATCCCTTTTGACTATGTATATGAAAGATATGGTCACATCAAATCCTAATACCCACCTTGACGAGTTTGCCATCACATCCTTGGAGAACATTCATCAAAGAGTTTTTGTATTTATGTTTTGTTTCCTGGGATTGATAGTGTTTATGACAGAGAAGGCAAGTATCCATACTAGGCTAGCCATGGTAACTAATACCGAAGGGATTGTCGGGAAAACGTTCAGCATTGTGCCCATGATAATTGCAGACATATACCGAGACTTGGAAAAGTGTCAACAAGGTGCAAAGAACTTCGAGGGCAACAATTTGCTACTTCAACTCTGGCTTATGGAGCACTTCTAAAGGGGTGAATACCGAAAAGACGTTTAGAGAAGAGACTGGGATGATCACATCGCTTTCCATCATCTAAAGAGAATGAATTACATGACCAATATGTTCGCTCAGCCAGAAGATGCCAAAGGATGGGTAGAGCTATTTGATAACCTAACCGAAGAATAGAGCCAGTAGATGTTCTAGTGGTTTCTGACCGAATCCTCCTACTTTAGTAAATTACTAAATTCACGATTTAGTTGGTTTCTAAGTTTTGTAGAAAATTGCTAGTAGGATAGTTCATGGATCCTTGAATTCCATTAGTTCTAGCTAGTATTTTTCTTTTTTTCGCAAAAATATTTTCAAAAGTCTACTTATTCTAATAAGTTACATTATGTTGAAAATTTGTCATAGCTTCAACTATTGAAGAACTATTAAGCCATGACTAGTGTATTACAATTGTGAGTCTAGGGTTTGTTGTCCATATTTTTTCAAATCAAAATATATTATTTCTAGGTATTATTTTTGTTCAAGTGTGACTAGAAGAGGGCAATGACCCGAGTATGTACGGGGGAGGTATTGCACTACTGTTTTAGGAAATAGTTGAATCAAATCATAGTTAGCTAGGAGTCTGCCGAACCTTTCTAGTATAGTATGCCCATTCCTTCGTTTATTTGTCCATATATATCGGCTGCCCTTAAACCCTAGGTATACTAACTTATAATAGTTTATATACTGTCAAAGGCATCCACCATTGTGTTATTGATGGGGTTTCCACCAAATTTTATTTTCTCTAGTTACCTCACTAAAGTCCCCCCCTCCCCCAACTAGCCAAAGGCCCTTTGTGATGACCTAACCCGCCGTCTCATGTGTTATCACCCCGTTTCCCCCATTTTATGCTTTTTCATGTTTCATTATCGGCATTTGGTGTATTTGAGTTAAGTTGGATTGGTTTTGGTAGGGAATGAGACACTTAGTCTCTTTAAGGAAGGTTTGGTTTGAAAAAGTCAACCAGACATTGACTTATGAGTTAGACAGCTCGGATGTAATTTTCGATGATTCGGTTAGCTTCGGGAAGTGATTTGTGACTTAGGAGTGTGATCGGAAGTAATTTTGGAGGTCCGGTGTAGAATTATGCTTGAATTGGCGAAGTTAGTATTTTGGCAAAATTCGGTTGATAGGTGAGATTTTGATCCAATGGTCGGAATGTAATTCTGAGAGTTTTTGTAACTTAATTAGGTAATTTTGGATGTGTGTGCAAAATTTTAGGTCATTCGGAGGTATTTTGGTCGGGTTTTTGATAAAATGCGTATTTCAGAAGTTTTTGAAGAACTTAGGCTTGAATTCGATGAGAATTGACGATTTTGGTGTTGTTTGATGTGTTTTGATGATTGGAAAAAGTTTGTAAGATGTTTTGGGATATGTTGGTGCTTTTGGTTGAGGTCCCGGGGGCCTCGGGGTGAGTTCGAATGGTTAAACAGAGAGTTTTGGGATTTTTACAAAGAAAAAGGACTGCTAGTATCTGGTGTTTTCGCACCTGCGGTTATGGGACCACAGGTGCGGTCACGCAGAAGCGGAGGTGAGTGTCGCAGAAGCGGAAATGTTGGAGCTAGGTTGGATCATAGATGCAGATAGGGAGCTGCACCTGCGGAGCCGCAGATGCAGCTGGGTGACCACAGATGCGGGCCTGGGTATTTTTGTGAATTTCCGCAGAAGCGGAAGAAGGCCGCAGAAGCGGAAGAAGGCCATTGAAGCGGAAGTCACAGAAGCGACTTATGGACCGCAGAAGCGGTCGTGGACTTTAATTGAAATTTTGCAGGAGTGGACATGGACCGCAGGAGTGGAAACCGCAGATGCGGCTAAGGAACCGTAGATGTAGAAATAACTGGTCAGTTTATTATCATTTCCTCCGCGAGCTAGGTCTTATTTTCACCATTGTTGAGAAACCTTGGGAGCTTTTTGACGAGGATTAAAGAGGGTATCGAGTGGGATTGATTGGAGGTGAGTCTTATGACCTAAAAACATCATTTAATTGTAGAATCAACATTTAAATTCATGGAAATTTGATTAAAAACAGAAGAACTAGGGCTTGACTTTTTGAATGAAAAATTGGGATTTGAGGGAGCATATGAGCTCGGATTTTGGAGTTTTTGATATGTATAGACTCATGGCGAGATAAAGAGTCCATTGATGTGAAAATTTCTGAGTTTTGAGAAATGTGACCGGGGCTCGGGTTTTGCCAATTCCGGATTTCTTGATGTTTTTCGACCATTTTCGATTGGGTATTATTCCTTTAGCATACTCTAATGTATTAGTTGTGGTTTTGGTCCGATTTGACGCGCGAGGAGGCTGATTCGAGAGGCAAGGGCATAGCGAGCTAGATTTTTGGCCGGCTTGAGGTGAGTAATATATGTAAATGATGTCCTGAGGGTTGGAAACCCTGGAATTTCACATGGTAATGCTATATTTAGGCGAGACACGCACTCTATGACGAGTGTGGGGTTGTTTGTGGTTGGGAATTGTGACTTGGTCCGTCCCGAGTGATATTTATACAGTGTTTTTGGCTATGTCTCGTTTGATAATCATCCTACTTAGACTAAATTGTTATATTTGGGCTTTGTGCCAATTATTTGAAATCCTTCAAGGATTGCTATAACTATTTTTACGTTATTTGACAGGTTATTTGATCTCATTCCTAAGTTTAAATAGTGTTTTTGAAATGCTTAGCCATCTTCCTAAGATTTGATAACTTAAACACTATTGTATTGACATTCTGAGCTGAGAACTATTATTTTAATACTGCACAAGAGGCATATGTGAATTTCTAGACTGAGCGTGGATCGGGCTACGCGCTGCAGTGGTATTATATTGATATTGACGCCGAGAGTCTGGTTGGTGCCATGAGATGGCTTGATTATTTGCGCTTGGGCTATAGGAGTTCCTCAGAAATCTATACACACCCCAATGAGCGCCGTCGATATTAAATTGATCGGGCTACACGCTGCAGCGGGTACTAGAGTGTATTGTTCTATGTGTTGCATTGCATTCATGCATTTGTGACTTATCTGGTTTACCTGTCATAGTATTTCTGTACTTTTATTTCATCGGCTTATTAGCTTCACTATTAAGCATTCTGGATTGCCAGTTATAGTTTACTTTGTATTATTCCATGATTTCTTATTCTCAGCCTTTATTTATGTTTATTACTCACTGGGTCGGAGTACTCACATTGCTCCATGCACCTTGCGTGCACATCCAGGTACCCCACAGGCTGAGTGAGGACTTGTTTAGCAGAGCAGCAGTATCTGGGAGTAATAAGGTAGCTGCATGGCATTTGCAGCCTTGATCTCTCCCTTCTATCTCTATCTTTTATCCCGCATTTCTTAGATAGATTTGTAGTAGGTTGACATTCTGTATTAGAGGCTCATATTCGTGACACCGGATTCTATTTGGCTATCTTGGCAGTATTTTGTTAAACTTCCGCATATTTATTCAGTATTCCTAAAATTTCATTATAATGACTTATTATTTTCCCCTGTGTTGTATATATATAATCTGCTAAAGTTGGGAAATGTTTGTAAAAAGGTCGGGCTTGCCTAGCAGTGTGTTGGGCTCTATCATGACCGGTGTTGGGGTCGTGACAAGTTGGTATCAGATCCTAGGTCACTTGGTCTCGCAAATCATGAACTGGTTTAATAGAGTCTCGCGGATCAGTACAGAGACGTCTGTATTTATCCTCGAGGGCTGTAGAACCTTTAGGAAAAACTCTATATTCTTGAAATTCTTGTCGTGCGACTTTGTTGATCCGAAACTAAACTTTTGTATTCTATTCTCTAGCAGATGGTGAGGACTCGCGCTACCAGATGTGGCAGACGACCACCAGTACCACCTACTGAGGCCACTAGAGGCCGTGGACGCGGTCGTGGTCGTGGTCGAGGCAGAGCAGCGAGGGCAGCACCGGTTGATCCACCAGTTGCCCCAGCTCAGAACCAGACTCCAGCTGTGGATGCTCCAGCAACACCTGTTCAGGCACCGGTGGTGCCCATTGTGATTCCGGGTCTCTTGGAGGCCTTGGCTCAGATATTATTAGTTTGCACTGGCCTGGCTCAGGTAGTTTTAGCCATCACTACAGTAGCTACTTCACAGGTCGGGAGAGGCAACCAGACCCCCACTGCTCGCACATCTAAGTAGGTTGTGCAGGGATTGCAGACACCGGGAGCACCTCCAACTCAGCCGGTCGCATCAGTTCATGACTTTGTGGTTCAAACTATGCCCAACGATGAGAAGTGTTGTCTCCAAAGAATCGGTACGCTCCAGCCTCCGACATTTAGTGGTGCTGAGGGCGAGGATGCCCAGGGTTTTCTTGAGAAGTGTCAGCGTATGCTTCGCACCGCAGGGATTTTGGAGTCGAGTGGTGTGGCTTTTACTACCTTCCAGTTCTCAAGGGCTGCATTTACCTGGTGGGAGGATTTTGAGAGGCGTAGGCATGTTGGTGCAACGTCCCTTACTTGGCAGCAGTTCTCCACTCTCTTCTTGGAAAAGTATGTATCGCAGTCCTGCAGAGTGGAGCTGCATAGGCAGTTTGAGTGGTTGACTCAAGGAGACATGTCTGTGACCCAGTACGAGATGCAATTTTCATAGTTGTCCCATCATGCTACTTGGATGATCCCGATGGATCGGGAGAGGATCAGGAGGTTCGTGGATGGCCTCAACTATTCCCTCCATATTTGGATGACTAGAGAGAGAGTATTGCGTTCTTCGTTCGAGGAGGTAGTTGACATTGCTCGTGATATTGAGATGGTTCGATGCAGGGAGTGTGAGGAGAGAGAGGCCAAGAGGCCTCGGGGTTCAGGTAGTTTCAGTGGTGCTCGGTCAAGGGGCCAGTTCCAGCGTGGTAGAGGTCGTTCCTTCAGGCCTCCTCAGTCGTCCCATCCAGAGTATAGTGGGGCGTCTTCAGGCTGTGGTCATCAGGGGTTCCAGCAGGGGTAGCCTTCACTTAGTGCCCTCCCAGCTCAAAGCTCATCTTATGCCCCTTTAGCTCAAGGTTCTTCTGCGCCGAGTGCATCAGTTGGTCATTCTGGTGCGAGGGGTTCCCTTCAGACCCCTTCTCCAGCACCTGGTAGTTACTACGAGTGTGGTGAGTTTTGTCATATGAGGAGGCAGTGTCCTCGACTTCGTGGTGGTCAGTCTCAACAGAGGGATCATCCCTCGTTTTCTGCTCCAGTTTTTTCAACACCCGCCCATTCAGCTAGGGGTGGAGGCCAAGCAGCCAGGGGTCGCCCTAGAGGTGGAGACCAATCTGGCAGTGGCCAAGCTCGATTTTATGCTATCCTAGGCAGGATAGATGCCATTGCATCGGATGCTATTATCACATGTATTATCTCAGTCTGCCACAGAGATGCCTATGTCTTATTTGATCCCAGTTCTACCTACTCTTATGTGTCCTCATATTTTGCCC
Source organism: Nicotiana glauca (assembly GCA_026770625.1). Taxonomy (NCBI): domain Eukaryota; kingdom Viridiplantae; phylum Streptophyta; class Magnoliopsida; order Solanales; family Solanaceae; genus Nicotiana; species Nicotiana glauca. The sequence continues at coordinate 58,597 of MU684360.1, forward strand.
GTCATCTAGGTACGACCCGAGAGTGTCTTGTTTTAACTGTTCACGTATCTACTACAGTGGGCGATACTATTGTTGTAGACCATGTGTATCGGTCTTGTCTTGTGATTATTGGGGGTCTGGAGACCCGAGTTTATTTGTTGCGATTGAGCATGGTAGACTTTGATGTCATTCTGGGCATGGAGTGGTTATCTCCTTGTCATGCTATTCTGGACTGTCATGCTAAGATAGTCGCTTTGGCTATACCGGGTGTTCTGAGGATCGAGTGGCGAGGTGTGACTGACTATGTTCCTAGTAGAGTTATTTCTTTCTTGAAGGCCCAACATATGGTTAGGAAGGGTTTCCTTTCATATTTGGCATTTGTGGGATATGTTGGAGCTGAGAATCCTAGCCTTGATTATGTTCCCGTTGTGAGGGATTTCCCTGATGTATTTCCTGCAGACCTGTCGGCCATGCCATCAGACAGGGATATTGATTTTGGTATTGACCTGGTGCCGGGCACTCAGCCCATTTCCATTCCTCTGTATCGTATAGCACCAGCGGAGTTGAAAGAATTGAAGGATCAGCTTCAGGAACTCCTAGAAAAGGGGTTCATTTGGCCTAGTGTTTCACCGTGGGGTGCACCAGTTCTGTTTGTGAAGAAGAAGGATGGCACCATGAGAATCTGCATTGACTACAGGCAATTGAACAAAGTGACATTGAAGAACAAGTACCCATGCCTCGTATTGATGATTTATTTGACCAGCTTCAGGGGGCAAGGGTATTCTTCAACATTGATCTCCGTTCAGGCTATCATGAGTTGAAGAATAGGGATTCAGATAATATGAAGACTGCTTTTAGGACTAGATATAGGCACTATGAGTTTCTTGTTATGTCCTTTGGGCTGACTAATGCCCCAGCAGCGTTCATGCATTTGATGAATAGTGTATTTTGGCCGTATCTGGATTCATATGTTGTTGTTCTTATTGATGATATCCTGGTGTACTCACGTAGCCAGGAGGAGCACGCACAACATTTTCAAGTTGTATTACAGAGATTGAGGGAGGAGAATCTTTATGCAAAGTTCTCCAAGTGTGAGTTTTGGCTCGGTTCTGTGGCTTTCCTGGGGCATGTAGTGTCTAGCGACGGTATTCAGGTTAATCCAAAGAAGATAGAGGCAGTTCAGAGTTGGCCTAAACATCCTCAGCTACAGAGATTCGTAGTTTCCTCAGTTTGGTGGGTCATTATCGCCGGTTCGTCCAGGGTTTTTCATCTATTGCTTTGACCTTCACCAAGTTGATGCAGAAGGGTGCTCCATTTGTATGGTCGGACGAGTGTGTGTAGAGCTTCCAGATGTTCAAGACAGCTTTAACCAGAGCCCTAGTATTAGTTTTACCATCAGTTTCGGGTTCTTACACTGTCTATTGTGATGCTTCGAGAGTCAGGATTGGTTGTGTATTGATGTAGGAGGGTAGAGTGATTGCTTATGCTTCTCGTCAGTTGAAGCCCCATGAGAAGAACTACCATGTTTATGACTTAGAGTTAGCTGCTATAGCTCATGCTTTGAAGATTTGGAGGCACTACTTATATTGAGTATCTTGTGAGGTGTTCACCGATCATCGCAGCCTTCAGCATTTGTTCAAGCAAAAGGATCTCAATTTGAGGCAGCGGAGGTGGCTTGAGTTGCCAAAAGATTATGATATTACTATTCTGTATCATCTGGGAAAGGCCAATATAGTGGCCGATGTTTTGAGCCGAAAGGCAGTCAGTATAGGGAGTTTGGCGTACATTCCAATTGGGGAGAGGCCCTTTGTAGTTGATGTTCAGGCGTTGGCCAATCGGTTTATGAGATTAGATATTTCGAAGCCTAGCCGGGTATTGGCTTGTGTGGTTTCTCAGTCTTCCTTATATGATCGCATCAGAGAGCGCCAATATGATGATCCAAATTTGCTTGTCCTCAAGGACAGAGTTTAGCATGGCGACACCAGAGATGTGACCATTGGTGATGATGGTGTATTGAGGATGCGGCGTCGTATTTGTGTGCCCAATGTAGATGGTCTTAGAGAGTTGATTCTTGAGAAGGCCCACAGCTCGTGGTATTCCATCCATCTGGGTGTCGTGAAGATGTATCGGGATCTGAGGAGCACTATTGGTGGAGGAGAATGAAGAAAGATATTGTGGGTTATGTAGCTTGGTGTCTCAACTGTCAGCAGGTGAAATATGAGCATCAGAGACCGGGTGGTGTACTTCAGCGGATGGTTATTCCAGAGTGGAAGTGGGAGAGGATTACTATGGATTTTGTGAGTGGTCTTCCTCGGACCTCGAAGAAGTTTGATTCGATTTGGGTGATTGTGGATTGGCTGACCAAGTCTGCGCACTTCATTCTGATGTGTACTACCTATTCTTCGGAGCGACTGGCAGTTGTTCGGTTGCATGGGGTTCCAGTTTCTATTATCTCAGATAGAGGTACTCAGTTCACTTCCCAGTTTTGGAGGACATTTCAGTGAGAGTTGGGTACACAGGTGGAGCTGAGCACAGCATTTCATCCTCGGACGGACGGGTAGTCCGAGCGAACTATTCAGATATTGGAGGATATGTTCCGTGCCTGTGTTATTGATTTCGTAGGTTCTTGGGCTAAGTTCTTGCCACTTGCAGAGTTTGCCTACAACAACAGCTATCAATCCAGTATTCAGATGGCACCGTATGAGACCTTATATGGGAGACGGTGTAGATCTCCGATATGTTGGTTTGAGCCCGGCGAGGCTAGGCTATTGGGGATAGAGTTGGTTCAGGACGCCTTAGAGAAGGTGAAAGTGATCCAGGAGAGACTTCGCACAGCTCAGTCGCGTCAGAAGAGTTATACGGACTGGAAGGTTTGAGATGTATCTTATATGGTGGGCGAGAAGGTCTTGCTAAAGGTTTTGCCCATGAAAGGCGTTATGAGATTTGGAAAGAAAGGGAAGTTAAGTCCACGGTTCATTGACCCTTTTGAGGTACTTCAGAGGATTGGGGAGGTGTCCTATATGCTTGCCTTGCCACCCAGCTTGTTGGGCGTTCATCCGGTATTCCATGTCTCTATGCTTCGGAAGTATGTTGGGGACCCGTCCCATGTTTTTGACTTTTGTACTGTTCAATTGGACGATGATTAGACCTTTGGTGTAGAGCCAGTGGCTATTTTGGGTTGTCATGTTTGAAAATTAAGATCAAAGGATATAGCTTTGGTAATGGTACAGTGGAGAGGTCGGCCCATGTAGGAGGCTACCTGGGAGACCGAGCGAGAGATGCAGAGCAGATATCCTCACCTATTTGAGACTTCAGGTATGTTTCTTGACCCGCTCGAGGACGAGCGTTTGTTTAAGTTGGGGAGGATGTGACGACCCAACCCGTCGTCTCATGTGTTACCACCCCGTTTCCCCTATTTTATGCTTCTTCATGTTTCATTATCGGCATTTGGTGTGTTAGAGTTGAGTTGGATTGGTTTTGGTAGGGAATGAATCACTTAGTCTCTTTAAGGAAGGTTTAGCTTGAAAAAGTCAACCGGACATTGACTTATGAGTTAGAGAGCTCGGATGTGATTTTTAGTGATTCGATTAGCTTCAAGAAGTGATTTGTGACTTAGGAGTGTGATCGGATGTGATTTTGGAGGTCCGATGTAGAATTAGGCTTGAATTGGCGAAGTTAGTATTTTGGCGAAATCCGGTTGTTAGGTCAGATTTTGATCCGAGGGTCGGAATGAAATTCCGAGAGTTATTGTAGCTTCGTTAGGTGATTTTGGATGTGTGTGCAAAATTTCTGGTCATTCAGAGGTGTTTTGGTCGGGTTTTTCATCAAATGCGTATTTCGGAAGTTTTTGAAGAACTTAGGCTTGAATCCAATGAGAATTGACGATTTTGGTGGTGTTTGATGTGTTTTGATGATTTTAACAAGTTTGTAAGATGTTTTGGGAAATTTTGGTGCTTTTGGTTGAGGTACCGGGGGCCTCTGGGGGAGTTCGGATGGTTAAACGAAGAGTTTTGGGATTTTTGCAAAGAAAAAGGACTGCTGGTATCTGGTGTTTTCGCACTTGCGGTTATGGGACCGCAGGTGCGGTCACGTAGAAGCGGAGGTGAGTGTCGCAGAAGCGGAAATGTTGGAGCTGGGTTGGATCACAGATGCGGATAGGGAGCCGCACCTGTGGAGCCGCAGATGCGATCCTGGGTATTTTTGAGAATTTCCGCAGAAATGGAAGAAGGCCGCAGAAGCGGAAGTCGCAGAAGCGGTCGTGGCCTTTAATTGAAATTCCGCAGGAGCGGACATGGACCGCAAGAGCGGAAACAGCAGATGCGGCTAAGGAGCCGCAGATGCGGAAATAACTGGTCAGTTTATTAAAATTTCCTCCGCGAGCTAGGTCTTATTTTCACCATTGTTGAGCAACCTTGGGAGCTTTTTGACGAGGATTAAAGAGGGTTTCGACTGGGATTGATTGGAGTTGAGTCTTATGACCTAAAAACATCATTTAATTGTAGATTCAACATTTAAATTCATGGAAATTTGATTAAAAAGGGAAGAACTAGGGCTTGACTTTTGGAATGAAAAATTAGGATTTGAGGGAGCATATGTGCTCGGATTTTGGAGTTTTTGATATGTATAGGATCGTGGCAAGATAAGGAGTCCATTGATGTGAAAATTTCGAGAAATGGGACCGGAGCTCGGGTTTTGCCAATTCCGGATTTCTTGATGTTTTTCGACCATTTTCGATTAGGTATTATTCCATTAGCATATTGTGACGTATTTGGTTGTGGTTTTGGTCAGATTTGATGCGCGAGGAGGTTGATTCGAGAGGCAACGGCATAGCGAGCTAGATTTTTTATTGTCCTGAGGTGAGTAATAGATGTAAATGATGTCCTGAGTGTTTGAAACCCCAGAATTTTACATTGTAACTCTATATTGAGGCAAGACACGCGCTCTATGACAAGTGCGGGGTCGTTTGTGGTTGGGGATTGTGACTTGGTCCGTCCCGAGTGATGTTTATACAGTGTTTTTGACTAAGTCTTGTTTGATAATCATCCTACTTGGACTAAATTGTTATATTTAGGCTTTGTGCCAATTATTTGAAATCCTTCAGGGATTGTTATCACTGTTTTCACGTTATTTGACAGGTTATTTGATCTCAGTCCTAAGTTTAAATATTGTTTTTGAAATGCTCAGCCATCTTCCTAAGATTTGATAACTTAAACACTATTGTATTGACATTCTAAGATGAGAACTATTATTTTAATACTGCCCGAGAGGCTTATTTGAATTTCTGGACTGAGCATGGATCGGGCTGTACGCCGTAGCGGTATTATATTGATATTGAGGCCGAGAGCCTGGTTGGTGCCACGAGATGGCTTGATTATTTGCGCTTAGGATGTAGGAGCCCCTCCGGAGTCTTTACACACCCCAGTGAGCGTCGTCGACATTAAATGTATCGGGTTGCACGCTGCAGCGGGTACTAGAGTGTATCGTTCTATGTGTTGTATTGCATTCATGCATTTGTGACTTATCTGGTTTACCTGTCATAGTATTTCTGTACTTTTATTTCATCGGCTTGTTGCTTCACTATTAAGCGTTCTGGACTGCCAGTTATAGTTTACTTTGTATTATTCCATGATTTCTTATTCTCAGCCTTTATTTATGTTTATTGCTCACTGGGTCGGAGTACTCACATTACTCCCTGCACCTTGCGTGCAGATCTAGGTACCCCACAGGCTGAGTGAGGACTTGTTTAGCATAGCAGCAGTATCTGGGAGTATCGAGGTAGCTGCATGGCGTTCGCAGCCTTGGTCTCTCCCTTCTATCTCTGTCTTTTATTCCGCATTTCTTAGATAGACCTGTAGTAGGTTGACATTCTGTATCAGAGGCTCATATTCGTGACATTGGATTCTATTTGGGCTATATTGGCAGTATTTTGCTAAACTTCCGCATATTTATTCAGTATTCCTAGACTTTCAATATAATGACTTAGTACTTTCCCCTGTGCTGTATATGTATAATCTGCTTAAGTTGGGAAATATTTGTAAAATGGTCGGGCTTGCCTAGCAGTGTGTTAGGCGCCATCATGACCGGGGTTGGGGTCGTGACACCCTTATAGTAATCGTGAATACATTTTAAATTTTTCTACATTATATTACAAAATGAAGTTGAGTTATTTGCATAAATTAAAGAAAACAATCACTTAATAGGGTTAGGTCATACATGGACCATGCAGTGCACCACCTGTGTATTCATTGTAAGATCCTCCATAGTTACCTATTCCGCGTTCCAAAGTAAGACTATACCACTAGAATTCCTTGTGCCTCAACTTGTGCCTTTTATAAAGAAGTTGAAGTCATTTTTTAAAACTGTGTGACCATGCATGCGTGTCTCCAGTAGTACAACTAAGATATGTCTATAATTATCCAAAAGTGATGAATTATCTTCTAAAACTATGCATTGTTCGAACATCTACTATTCCATACTATTAAATTCATGATGGGTTGTGGTTTGTAGCTTCATCTAGATTAGCTATGTTAGTCGTTACTTCCATTGGTGCCTGAGTGAGCTATTGTCTTGGAGGGTTCTATCACAGGGAGGGAATTATTACCATGGAATATTTCCCCTCCTATTTGCCCTAAAGTTTACACTGCATGTTGTTAGTTCTGGAGGGCATTTGAGTATGATTTTTTTGGCGTACTGCTCTTTGAGGCTGTAGAGATAGAACCGCTTTATCCATATGAACTTTGTTCGCGTTTCCCTTATTTCCGCCGTAATTTGTGCTAACTCTAACCTTCTTTGTTCTCCTAGTTCATTGGGCGATAGAGGGGGAGTTATTGGAGGACTCAGGAACAGTGACATTGGCTCCTGGATGCTTGTTGGAGACAGACTCATTTGTGTTTGTGAGAATGAGTTCGTGTGTTAGAACCATGGGGCATAGATCATCCCCTTATGGTATTGCGGGTAGAATGGGAGAGTCCCTATGATTTGATTGAAACTGTACACCGGAGGAGTTTGTAGGTGTGCCCATGGTGATAATGTTCATGATAAAGGCTAGTCTGGTCCATCATTAGTGGTATGTGAACGTTGGACCACTATGTCTGAGCAACTACCTACATCCCTAGTCTCATACCTTCTGTGAAAATATCTGCTAGGTGAGTTGGGTTCTAGACTAGTAGAATTATTTTTCATTGTTGAGTTCCATTGTAAATATTAGATAATATCCCTGTAACCCCATCTCTAACAACGACTGGAGTGGATATTCCGGTGGTGGTGTTTGGGAGATGTATATCAATGGTGTTGTGGGTTGTGGATGAGGTGGTCCGCTGATTATCAAGCATGGGAAGTAAAAGTGTTGGTGGTTGATCTAGGGGTTTTCTCTGAATATGGTGTACCAATGTCTTTGCATGTTGGGTAGATAGTTTTGGGTGTGTTATATTATGGTTTAGCAAGGTGTGATTGATGTTAGTATTAGTGGATATCTATTGACTTACAGTGGGGGTAGTAGCGGTTTCATTTTGTATAGTAGGTATAGGGGTAACTATTGATAAGGGAGGATTGAATGGAGGCAAATCATTATTTTCCATTGAAGTTGGAGAAGAGTGTAGTGTGTTTGAGCAAGGTATTTCTGGGATTGGGCAGCAATGGGTAGCATGCAAGGAAACAGCTTGTAGGTGGGCTGAGATGGATTTTGAAAATATTTTGTCAGAGTTTTCTTTTGATGTGTCGTTTGTAGGTATAGGAGGATTTTTTGTTAAGCCAACTGTATTGGCTATGTTAAGTGATTGTTTTATAGTATTAGTGTCTGTTAGGTCATCAGTAGGTGATGCATTATTTTTTGTAAATATCATCGTTGGAATTTGAGTTGTTAATGATTGGTTTAGTGGAATGAGTATGGCTTATACTGATATTGTTATTAGTATAAGCCAAACCACTTCTATTTGTTTTTGGCCTATTATTGCCTCTTTTAACAGCCTTGGGCTCATGTGTCCATCATGTGTTTGTATGATAGGCCCAGGCCCATTGGTTACAGTTTGAGAAGTTGAGTCCACATTTTCTAATTCGCCAAAAGTGTTGTCAATCAATAACAGTCGTTGTTTGGAGGAGAAATATGTTTCATTAGTATTTTTGGCCCATACATGCTTTACAGTAGGGTTTGTAACCTTACCTGACGTTACCTATGTGTTTGTCGTGGCCACCACCTTTCCTTTCCTCATCTGATCATCTGTATCAAAATTTTGAACTTCATCTGGTAATCTACGTTGGTTGTTCTCGGTGTATCTTGTATTTTTTTTTTGAAAAATTAACAGTTTTTCATTCCGAGTATTTTACGGATATTGTGGAGGAAGTATGAGATGCAGTTGTAGTAATAGATGGTATGGAATTTAGTGATGGCATTTGTGAAAATTGGAAATTCTAGCATGCCTGCCCAAATCTACCACACTTTGTACAGAGTAGGTTTAACCCTTCATAGAGTAGAACCTACTTGTGAATGCCTATATGGACATAGGTTTTTAGAGGTTTCTCCATTGATACCGCAACGCATATTCGGGCATATCTCCCTGTTATAGTAGTGGTTGTACAAGTATCAACCTGTAGAAGTTGCCCTATCTTGTTTCCTACCTTTTGCAGTATTTGAAAATCATAAAACACTGTCAGCAGTTTTGGTAGGCGTACCCATAGAGCAACATACGTTAGTTGAGCTGCTGAAGAAATAAACTTAGTCTCCCAGCGATAAAAAGAGAGGAAATAGTTTAGTATGAACCAAGTCCCTTCATGTAAATCCTTACACATTTTGTCCGCATAATGAAATTTGATAAGGAAAAAATTGCATCCCAAGTCTATAAGATGAATTTCTTCAGATGGCTTCCATAGACTTGTTAATTTAATTTTTAGCAGTTGGTGTCAAACCATTTTTCCAAAAACTTTTACTATGATGGAATTTTTCCATGGAGTGTATAATCAAGATTTATCTTCAGTTGTTAAAGGAATAAAATTGTCTAAATCATCCTCATTTGATGTTTCATCCATTAAGTCCACTTTAGCGTTGATGGATTGGGTGTTAGAAATGTAAGTTGATAGATATGAATTTGAGGTTAGTGTCTGAAGGTAGGATTTGGGTGGTGATTGGATTTCTAGTTTGTTAATTTACATATTGTGATAATTTGATGGGTCCATGGTTGTTGGTAGTGAATTAACCAGTATGGCTGAACCAAGGAAAAAAAGGATGGGAAAAGCAAAGATTTGGTATGTAGGAGGAGTTAGGGTAGAGAGCATTTTTGTTGGAACTACTTTTAATTTTCCTCCACGTTCATTCCAGTTGCGACATTCAATTGACTATAATTTGAATCGGCATTGACTACAATTCCGTTGAAATCAAAATCTATTTATCTCCCAAAGCTATCCCACCGACCATTGAGCTAAAGTATTATCGCCAATTTTGATATTATATCGCCAAATTCAATTCAATTGTAGAGAAAACAATTATGGAATCCTATGAAAAATTTAGGATGTAGCTTGTCACCCCAATTTTTTCCCTTTCGCGGGGAAGTCCAAGTTTCGACATTCATGGGGGAACAACTCGTTTATTTTTCTTTGGGAATTGGGTATTTGAAGAGTATCCACCTAACAGATTAAGGTAAGTTATGACACCTAGAGCAATTAATTCATGAAACCAATTTGCATTACCAGAGATTAGGGTAAGGGCTCGAAATAACCTTGAGGGAAAGGTGTTAGGTACCCTCGCGGTCCACAATGGTGGGTCCCGGCTGAACTTAGTTTTGAATTAGTCATTTAACATGTAAGTAGTCTAAACAGACATTTACATATAAAGAAAGTTTACATAGTCTAAGCACACATATATAATCAAGGAAATTTAAACGACTCAAGAATACATATGTAAATTTTAGACAGTCTAAGCATGCATACTTAAATTAAAGAAGTTTACATAAATTAAGAAAGGGAAGTTCTAAGTTGGTTAACCTATAGGATCACATCTGTACAATACCCGGTAAGCCTTCCTCAAATAGAGGGGTTACACGTGGAATTAGCGCACAGGTCATCATACCCTTTCACTACCCATACCATCCCCTTAATGGTTATATAAGCGAGTTTAATTAACGAACTCTAAGTGTGCTTTACCCGTCCCTTCCTTATGGTCCTAGAGGTGTTTAGGACCGTTATACTTAGGCATTTCTAGACATTCCTAAAGTATTCATAAGGTAAAATCTAAGCACCAACAAAGAACACATAAGACTATCAAATAGGGAAGCAATTCAGGGCTCATGTTTTACCTCCACACATAAACAGATACTCAGCACGTCTCAAACAACTAATTTCGAATAAATTAAGAAAGCCTTAGAACATGATATCTAAATAAGTATCACAAACACAAAATATGCAGAATTTGTTTTAAAGCGAAATGGTAAAACTCTAATCAGCTTGCCTATTGACTTTATAGCATGTTAAACAAAATACATAAAGAGATGAACAATTTTAACATTGAAAGTAGAAAAAACTCTTAAAGAGAAGTCTGGGAAGAACCGTAATTTGAAAACACTTAAAGTTGATTGATAGTATAGACGTCAAAGAACCCTTAAAGAAAACAGCCACAGAAACTTGAAAGCACTTCAAACATATAGGGCTTCGAATAACAGAAGTCAGAGAAGTCAAAAAACCTAAAGTAGCGTAGTGCTAAAAAAATCGGTTAGTAGTAGAAAAGTAAAAAACATAAAGAACAACCATGGGAATTTTGAAAACACTTTAGATGCATGGATATTTGTCCAACAAACAACAAGAAGACCAAACCCTAATATGACAAGTGCTATAAAATCTGTTAATCATCAAAGAAATAAGGGAACCTTAAGGAAAATCAGTGATGAACTCATAATCATTTCGGATCTATAGAGATCTAAACCGATTCAAGTCTAAACATTATGTTTTTGAAGAAAATAGAAAGGAAAAGTAAATCTGGCCTTTAAATCAGAGATTTGAGCCATAAAACATCGATAGGAAACACTCACAGACCATAGACAGACTCTTAAAGAGTTTTGGAAGAGATCTGGACTAGATCTCTTTGAGGTCCTTCCACAAAATTGCAAAATAGAGCAACCAAGGGAAGTAGGAGAAAAGTAGAGGTCTCATACAGCCATGGAAACCCATAGATCGTATAGGAATCAAAGGGATTAGGGCTGATTTTGGGTGGCGACAGATAGGGTTAAGGTTGGGTCTCAGTGAGACGGAGAGGATTAGAGATTCTAGGGCGGCTGTATGGGAAAATAATTTAGGGTTAGGGGTCATTAGGAATACAAAAGGAAAGGAGGAAGGATGGTCGTTCGTCTCTGTGATCTACGGCCGAGATTAGAGGGGTTTGGGGCTAGGTTGAATTTAATTGGTTTGGGTCGGGGCAGATTTGGGTTGATTTTAATTGAATTGGGATTGGGGGAATTGAAATTTGGTTGATTTAATGGGCTAGGTCCGAAAATAAAAGGGCTATTTGTTAAATACCCATTTAATTGATAAAAAATATTTTATAGGAATAATTAACAATGAAAAAAATAATTTTCATGCACAAAGGTTCTTTAAAATAATTATTAAATATTTTAAAAATATAATGGACCAATTTATGATAAAATAATGCAGTGATGTATGAATGGGTTATAATTGCAAAATTATTGCAATTGTAACCAAAATATGTAAATCTGGTCATTTGTGAGATAATTGAAACTTAATAGAACCATAAATAATATTATTAAATCAAGAGATATTTTAAATTCATCTATAATGCAATTTTGTAATTATTTACATGAATAAATTTTTGAGATAAATTAATTTTAAAAATGTAAAAATTACTTGAAAATACCAAGTGATGCTAATGCATAGTTTTAAAGGTATATATGCATTTCAAAAATATTATAGGGAAAAATTAGTTATCAACATAGCTAATTGTTTTCTTCATAAGCTTTTTTTAATTTATTTTTTTTTTGTTGAGCTTGTTGCCTTGTTTATGAAAAACCAAAGGAAATCTGCGTAAAAAACGAATTCTAAATATACATTGCCTTTTTTATGGTGCGTTGACTGCGTCTAAATTTTCTAACTAAAATTTAAGAAATTCCAAAATCGCGCGTCTAATAAAGGAAGTGTGGAGAAGAAAGGGGTCTATTTTAAACAGGTGTATTTTTTTGAAGCTAAAATGTGTTTAGGTCGGGTAAATTCCAAGACTGGAATAATTTTGGTAAGAAGGTTTCATATGGTGTATAAAAAAGAAAAAAAAATCCCTAAAATGATTCGACGATCTTCTAGATCCACGATTGCAAAACCAAAATAATGACTTTTGGGACTCAAAACGTATATCAAACTGATATATATAACTTTGTTCTCATAAGAAATAGTTTAGCTATTAAGTGAAGTCACTTAGTAAATTATTTTGCTAAACCAATTGTGATGTAAATCAACTTATCAAGATAAACTGTCTTGAATAGAATATATGGAAATTATGCTCGAAATTAAATTATTGAGCATGTTACCTCACAAACACCGGCCAGGTTGCGGGTTAATAATCATCACACATGTAACCATCTCATAGATGCATCATATGTGGTATACATGGCAGGTGAATGGACTCATATTCAGTTTTGATATTTCTAGCATTTGTCGGATTCAATACCAATTTTAGTTGGTCTATAAATTAATAAGAACAAGCAATGTAAGAGAATTCCTAAAGAACTTTCTAGTTATTTAATATTTATCCATGTGAATTCTTTTTTATTTTTACACATCATACTTAAATTAACATGGTCAAATCAGTTATCCCGATTGAATAACTATCAATATTGATAAACTTCAGATTTACACCATGACGTGTGCAATTGTGAATAAACTTCAAGTTTATTATGATATGAGTTTTTATAGCAATAAACTTCTACTTTACCATGGCATTCTTTTGTTTATGTAGTAAAAATTTGAGAATAAAGTGGGTAGCTTTTCATATACATATTACCCCGCGACAAAATGTAGTAATAGAAGATATTAAATCTTTTATTTATTTATTCTCAATATAATCAACTGCTTTCGCGTATACTTTGGAAAGTGAATAAGTTTCTTTCAGACATACTATAACACAATACCTTATTGGTAATCAATTGTATTTCTTCAAAAGAGTATAATTGGCTCTTGAAGAGTTCTCAATTAATTTTGTAGTACCACATATTCAACAACATCCATATGGTGAATATATCTTTTAAAGAGAAAGTTAAACCATTATGGTTAAGCTCATAATTATATGCAAGATCTATTTCTTGCACTACCGTTATCTTTTAATAATTACAATACCGAAATATTTTTGCGTACAATAAGCACGTGACCAATGACCATTTCCATAATAATGAAACTATTTTCTTATTTTCTCTCAAACCTCCTTCTAGATATGAGTGTGGTATATACTAAGTCATCCCCAAATCATGGGAGCGTGATCGGTGCGCAATCGAGGAAACCCGGTCGAGCAAGCCTATATGGCCTTTCCCTCCCGATTCATTCTACAGCGGAAGAATTAATGCATTATCAATTATTAAATATGTGAGGAAGAGTTGTTGAATAAACGCATAAGCATTGCTAGTTAAATTCTTACTTAAAGTACAACATGCCAAAATTAAGTTCCCAAAAACACATATAACTAACAATCTAAAAACGAATGGTTTCAAAATACAATATGATCCTATGACCACCCCAGCACCCATACATGACCAACATAACTGTTTATGGAGACTCTAAGGATACAAAAGACCAAAATGATGGTGCTGGCAACAAAGCCCCAGCCATACCTCAAAATGTGATAATTTACACAAAAGAAGAACTGCAAAACCCTGGGAGGAAGGGGGCTCACCAAGACAGCTGCGAAGGGATCAAGAGATTACTTCTATCTGTGATCGGCACTATCAGCAACGGAACTACCTACATCCATTCAAAGATGTAGCGCCCCTGAAAAAAGAGACGTTAGTTCTGTCAAATAGTACTAGTATGTAAGGCAAACATAATTCTTAATAGGATGAACAATGAACAAATAGAAGACAGTTATATCATCAACAAGTACATCACAGGATTACAAGGAGGAGCATAAGGTTCACATGATTTTGGTTAAGTCTTTCCGTTTCTTTAGGTTAAAGTTCTTTAGTGCCAAATACCAAATCTTAAAATATAGTGCCACCGTGGGGTTTTTACATGGAGTTCGGTCTAGGCCTGACCGGCTAAGACATCCCAAGTGAGATATATCCATATTCACAATAATATTCTGGAATCTAATATAAATGCCACCATGTGTACAGTATGGCGTCTGATCTCGGCCCGATCGGCTAATCCATCTCACTTGGGACATAACATTTTTTAATTAATCCTTAGTGCCCATTTCCTTCAATCTTTTTCCAACACATGGTACAACACCTCTTTTCATTTATTTATTTCTTGGCACTTGGATACATCAACACAACACAAGTCTTCCCTTTGCTAATTAGTTCATGTAATTATATCATCCATTTGTTAAGGGTTATCATACAAGGCATGCACACATGTAAGAAAATAACAAATACTTGAAGGACATGATCACTTTTTCAATTATCATGATTTCAAAATAAACACATAGAACAATTTGGGACGAAAGTCCGTCACCCAACAGATCAATGCAATTAATCAAGTAGGATCAATTTGAAGCTCAAGCCAACCATTTGAATGCTAATAATCAACATTAAGAAGAAAGGGGTTAACCATACATACCTTAATGGAGCCTCCCTTAAATCCTTACAATAAATTTCAAAATTTCCTATCAACTTCGATCTATTTTATGAAAACCACGAATTTAGCCAAGAATTAGAGATAGACTAAGATTCTAGCTCATTTGAGCATATTGTCAAGCACTAGGTGTACATATTGGTTTTCGGACCCTTTTGTGTGAGATTTTTATCACTTTCTACCCTACTTACCATCTTTTAACTCACAATCTTCCCATACCCCATTGTTAGTCATGCATGCAGGATAGTAAAAATTCCCATATCAATGAACTCACCCTCGATTGCTTGTTTTTAGATGAAATTTTGACATTATAGGTTAGGAACAAGTTCTCACCTTTTAGGATGAAGACCTAGCTTCTTTACTTGATAATCTTCAACGATTTGAGGCAAGGATTTAGAGAGGACTTGATGAAGATCACTCCCTCTCACTCTAAGACTCCCTCTCACTCTAAGACTCCCTCCCTCTCTCTCTCTCTCTCTCTCAATGTCATGAAAATAACAGGAAAAATAATCTATTGGGGTATTTTTAATGGGATGGGCTCGGGTTTTAAACATTAGAAAATAGGGGCCCAACTCAGATCTATGATTGCATTTGCGATTGCAAAGTTGATATGTGGTCCGCAGAATAGACCGCAAAATTGCTCCCAAACCCTTGTCATACTGTCTGGGTATGCGGCAGAAATGTGGTCCACATACCCTTTCTGCGGTCGCATAATGCACCGCAGAAGTACCCTTTAAAAAATCCCAAGGGGATTATGCGACGACTATGCGGCCCGCATATCAATTATGTGATCGCATAATTGGCTGTATAGTTGACCTTAAATTGACCAACACACTGTTTCACTCTGTGGCGACTATGCGATCCGCATAGCTGATATGCGACCATAATCTCGACCGCAGAATTACACTTTTTTGTAAAATATTATTTCTTGACTTTTTAATGTATAGGTCAGTCCAAAGGAGCAAAATTTACACATTTCTAGCACGTATTCCTAACATGGCACTACGAGCTTTCGGGTTTAGTGTAAAAATCTTTCACGTGCCTCACATTCTCCCCACTTAGGATCATCCGTCCTTGAATGAGGGTCAAGGTTCACTCATTAACAGTTTCATATGAAATCTCAACTTCTCACAATCGTGGAACACTTTAATAGCTACGAATTTGGCTAACTCCCTCAATTTCTAAAAATTTCGCCAGAGTTTCCTTTATATCTAGGCCTATCCACCTGTCAGAGCCCCAGAAACATATCCTAACAATATATACACATCTCACAGACATAACATGATTTGTATAACACCAACCATGGCCGCATAGGCAACATATAATCAGAACATAATAGTTTTACATAGATCAAATCAAAAGATAAGATCCCTAGACCAATTGCATAAAGACTTTTACATGGCTATACAAACAATTGTGGGTACTTCCTTTTCATTTCTTCCTCGACTTCCCAAGTGGCTTCCTCAACCTGCTAATTTTGCTATAACACCTTCACGGAAGCAATCTCCTTGTTCCTCAGTTTTCGGATCTGCCGGTCAAGAATGGCAACTGGAACTTCTTTATAGAATAGTTCTTCATTGACCTCAATAGTTTCAACTAGCACAATAGTGGACGGATCTCCCACTATTTTCTTCAACATAGACACATGAAAGACTGGGTGTACCAATGATATCTCGGGTGGCAACTCAAGTATGCCACCTGACCAATCCGCCGGATAATCTTGTACGGTTCGACATACCTTGGGCTCACTTTTCCTTTCTTCCCGAACCATATGATACCCTTCATGGGTTAAACCTTTAATAATACCCAATCATTTTCTTTGAACTTCAAATCCCTGGGACGGACGTCCGAATAAGACTTTTGGACTCTGAGCAGTCTTCAATCCTTCCTTAATAATTTGGACTTTCTCCTGGCCTAGTGCACAAGGTCTGGCCCTATCAGTTCAGCTTCTTTGACCTCGAACCACCCAATGGGAGACCTGCATCTTCTACCATACAGTGCCTCAAATAGTGCCATTTGAATACTAGCGTGGAAGCTGTTGTTTTAAGAAAACTCTATTAGTGTCAAATGATCATCCCAACTAACTTTAAAATCAAAAGTACAAGCACGCAACATGTCCTCAAGCATCTGAATAGTCTGATCTACTTGCCCGTTAGTCTGGGGGTGGAAATTTATGATAAGATTTACCTGAGTACCCAAACCATGCTTAAATTTCTTCCAAAAGTTCGTCGTGAATTGAGCTCCTCGATCTGAAATGATTGAGACTTGAGTGCCATGCAACCTGACTATTTCCTTGATATACGACTAAGCATATTGTTCCGATGTGTCAGTAGATTTAATTAGTAAAAAGTGCATTGACTTCATGAGTCGGTCAACAATAACCCAAATCGAGTCAAACTTGCACGAAATGCACGGCAATCCCACCACAAAATCCATGCCGATCATCTCCGATTTCCACATTTGAATTTCTATGCTTTGAGCCAGTCCTCGGGTCATTGATGTTTAGCCTTCACTTGCTGACAGTTCGGACATCTAGCCCCAAAGTCTGCCACATCTATTTTCATATTATTCCACCAATAGACTTCCTTGAGATCATGATACATTTTCGTAGAACCTGGGTGCACAGAATACCTAGAAGTGTGAGCTTCTGCCATGATCCTTTCCCGAAGACCGTCAACATCGGGAATACATAGGCGGCCTTGGCACCGTAGGGTACCATCATCCATGCTAAGGGAAAAAGCTATGGTCTTGCATCTATGAATCCCCTCCTTCAGTTGTGCTAACAATTAATCGCTGAATTGCTTCTCCTTCACCTTCGCCACCAGCGATGATTCCGCCCTATTATGCACAATCATTCCTCCTTCGTCAAAGTCTATAAGGCAAACTCCCAAATTAGCCAAATGGTGAACCTCCCGGGCCAAGGGTCTTTCATATGCCTCCAAATGAGCCAAACTCCCTATAGATTTCCGGCTAAGGGCATCCGCCATAACATTGGACTTTCTGGGGTAATAGAGAATATCGATGTCATAGTCTTTAAGCAACTCGAGCCATCTCCTCTACCTTAGATTCAATTCCTTTTGCTTGAAAATATATTGAAGACTCTTGTGGTCCATAAACACATCCACATGTACCCCGTACAGATAATGTCGCCAAAGTATTAGTGCAAATACCACTACCGCAATCTCTAAGTCATGGGTTGGATAGTTCTTCTCATGGTTATTGAGTTGCCTAGAAGCATAGGCTATAACCTTTCCATGTTACATTAGCACACACCCTAGCCCGATCTCGAAAGCATCGCAATATACCACAAATCCCTTTGTTCCCTCTGGCAGGGTTAACACCGGTGATGTAGTCAATCTTGATTTCAATTCTTGGAAACTCCTTTTGCAAGTATCAGACCACTGGAACTTAACTGCTTTCTACGTTAATTTAGTCACTGGAGTGGCAAGAGTAGAAAATCCCTCCACAAATTGTCTGTAGTACCCATCCAAACCTAAGAAACTGCGAATCTCTGTTGGAGTGGTAGGCCTGGGCCAATTCTTTATTGCTGGAATCTTTTGAGGATCAACCATAATTCCTTATTGGGAGAAGACGTGGCCCAAGATTGCAATAGATTCAAGCCAAAATTCACATTTTGAAAATTTTGCATACAGCTGATGTTGCTGTAGAGTCTACAGAACCGCCCTGAGATGGCCAATATGGTCCTCCCGACTTTAGGAGTACACAAGAATATCGGCAATGAACACTATCACAAAGGAGTCTAGAAAAGGCTTAAAGACTCGATTCATAAGATCCATGAATGCTGCCGGGGCATTTGTTAGCCCAAAAGACATCACCAAAAATTCAAAGTGCCCATACCGAGTTCTAAAAGCTATTTTTTGAATATCCTGCTACTTTATATTCAACTAGTGATACTCGGACTGCAAGTCAATTTTTGAGAAACATGAAGCACCTCGCAATTGATCAAACAAGCATTATATCCTTGGCAACGGGTACTTATTTTTTATTGTGACCTTATTGAGTTACCGGTAGTCAATACACATTCGCAGCGACCCATCTTTCTTTCTGCCAAAGAGAACCGGTGTCCCCCAAGGTGACACACTCGGTCGAATGAAACCCTTCTCTAGAAGATCCTTCAGTTGTTCCTTTAGCTCCTTCAATTGTACCGGTGCCATTCTATAAGGTGGAATGGATATAGGTTGGGTGCCCGTCATCATATCAATCCAAAAATCAATCTCCCTATCTGGAGGGATCCCAGGGAGCTCATCCAAAAACACAACGGGAAATTCATTTACAATTGGCACTGATTCAAGGGTAGGCACCTTAGCTGTAGTGCTCGTAACTCGGACCAAATGATAAATGCATCCCTTCCTGGTCATCTTCATGTCCTTAAGGTAAGAAATAATCCTACCTTTTGGCATAACATTATTCCTTTCCCACCCAGTAGCTGGCTCGTTTGGGAATTCGAGTCTCATGACCTTAGTTCGGCAATCAAGTTTGGCAAAGCATCAATAAAGCCAATCCATTCCCATTATTACATAAAAATCAATCATCCCCAGTTCAATAAGATCGGCCATGGTATCCCACCCACGTATTGTGACCACACAACCCCTGTAAACCTGTGCGGTCGTAATAGACTCACCAATCGGAGTAGATATAGAGAATGGCTCATAAAGCTATTCTGATTCTATCCCGAAGCTTGAAGCACCATATGGGGTAACATAGGACAAGGAAGACTCGGGATCAATAATAGCCTATACGTCATGAGATTGAACAGTCAATATTCTTGTAACAACATCTGGGGAGGCCTCTACACTCTGATGTACTTATATCATAAAATAGGTTGGGTCCTCCCGAACCCTGTTCACCACCCCTAGCTGCACCCCGATCACTGGGTGTTGGAGAGCCTCGAGCTGGAGGGAGTGCTGAATATATGGCAGTTGTAGGACTGGATAACTGGGCTGTACCCCTGCCCACTCCCTGACGGGATGCATGACAGTCCCTCTAAAATGGCCTCTCAACCCGCATCCGTAACATATTGGCATGTTTAGGTAGCAGATTCCCGAATGTACCCTCCCACATTTAGGGCATGGGGCCCTCTACTGCTGCTGGGATCTCCCTCCTGATCGGCCACGATGGACCCCCTGTTGTCTTGGCTTTGCCTAAAGCGACTCCTCTGCTGTGGACCATGCCCTGATGGCAGAGCACTAGCTGAAGACTAAGCATAAGACTGGGATAGCCCTGATGATCCTCTTCGAAATGCTAATGCCTCACCTCCAAACAAATCTCCAAGGTGGCCTGCTAATAGAGCCCTATTATTTCCTTTTCGTTCCATCCTATGTTTTAACTTTCGAGCCTCGGTAGCTTAGGTGAAGGCTACCATCCTTTCATAGTTCATGTCAGAATTTAGAGCGGTTGTGGAAGCCTTATTAATTTCCAAGGGGCCAAGGCCCTGCACAAATCGACGCACCCTAGCCTCCATGGTCGGCATCATGCGAACAACATACTTTGATAGGCGCACGAGATCTATATGATACACCCACACACTCCTTACACCTTGTTTAAGGGTCACAAACCCTGCAGTATGGGCTGTCTTCGTCTCAGGAGGTAGGAAATGGTCTATGACGGCATCCCCAAACTCACTCCACCTCATTGGAGGGCTCCCCTCCCCACGGGAATCCTCCCACATCCCGAACCAGGAATATGCCACGCCTTTCAGACAATAGGATGACAAATCCACTCCCTCCGTCTTGGTAGCACGCATAACTCGGAGGGTCTTATGTATCTCATCAATAAAATCCTGAAGATCCGCTCAGGGTTCAGTGTTTGTGAACAACGGAAGGTCCAACTGGAGGATCCTATTTACTCTGGAACTAGAAGAATCCCCTCGCAAGCTAAATGAGGTGGTTGTAGCATTTGACCTCTACATCTGGGAAGCCACTAGCTGTGTCAGCATCTGAATAGCTCCTCTAAGATCCCCATCCGAAATACCGAAACCAGAAGCTGGGGCTACGGTGGAGCAGGAACATCAGCGGGAGGGATTGTGGTACCCTCCGTAGGTATAGGAACTGGGGTAGTCTTCTCTAGAGTGGAAGAACCAGGAAAAGTGATAGCAGAGCGATTGCCCTCCCCCGCAACATCAAGTAGGGATTCATCAGCCATTCCCGAGGGGGCATTGGCTTCTTGGACAAATATCATTTTCTTTTTAGGTGTCATTTACTGAAAGGTAGAACAATGCATGAGTTAGAGGAAACCAACCTCACATACCGCTCCAACGCACGAAAAAGAACACAATGAAGAGTATGATTCCTAAATGTCCAAGAAGCTCCCTACTTATAGATATGGTCGACAACACACCGATAAGAAGGGCTCTACTAAATACGGCTCCGAGACATTATAGGACTCTTTAAAACCTTAGGTTCATATACCAATTTTGTCACGCGCTAAATCTTGGGAAGCGCGATCAGCGCATGATCGAGGAAACCCGGTCGAGCAAGCCTATCTAGCCTTTACCTCCCGATTCATTCTACACCCGAATAATTAATGCATTATCAATTGTTAAACATGTGAGGAAGAGTTGTTGTATAAACGCACAAGCATTGCTAGTTAAATTCTTACATAAAGTACAACATGCCATAGTTAAGTTCCCAAAAGAACAATACAGCGGACAATCTAAAAACGAATGGTTTCAAAATACAATATGATCCTATGACAACCCTGGCACCCATACATGACCAACATAAATGTCTACAGAGACTCTAAGGATACAAAAGACCAAAATGATTGTGCTGGCAACAAATCCCTAGCCATATCTCAAAATATGACAATTTACACAAAAGAAGAACTGCAAAACCCTGGGAGGAAGGGGGCTCACCAAGACAGCTGCGAAGGGATCAAGAGAGCACCACTATCTGCGATCGGTACTATCAGCAACGGAACCACCTACATTCGTTCAAAGATGTAGCACCCCCAGCAAAAGGGACATTAGTATTGTCGAATAGTACTAGTATATAAGGCAAACACGATTCTTAATAGGATGAACAGTGAACAAATAGAAGACAGTTATATCATCAACAAGCACATCACAGGATTACAAGGAGGAGCACCAAATAAGGTTCACATGATTTTGGTTAAGTCTTTCCATTCCTTTAGGTTAATGTTCTTTAGTGACAAATACCACATCTTAAAAAATAATGCCACCGTGGGGTTTTTACATGGAGTCCGATCTCGGTCCGACCGGCTAAGCCATCCCAAGTGAGACATATCCATATTCACAATAATATTTCGAAATCAAATATAAATGCCACCATGTGTACACCATGGCATCCGATCTTGGCCTGATCGGCTAAGCCATCTTACTTGGGACATAACTTTTTTTAATTACTCCTTAGTTCCCATTTCCTTCCACCTTTTTCCAACACATGGTACAACACCTCTTTTTATTTATTTATTTCTTGGCACTTGGAAACATCAAAACAACACAAGTCTTCCCTTTGTTACTTCGTTCATATAATTCTATCATCCATTTGTTAAGGGCGATCATACAACACATGCACACACGTAAGAAAATAACAAACACATGAAGGACATGATCACCTTTTCAATTATCATGATTTCAAAATAAACACATAGAACAATTTGGGACGAAAGTCCATCACCCAACACATCAATGCAATTAATCAAGTAGGATCAATTTGAAGCTCAAGTCAACCATTTGAACACTAAGTATTCAACATTAAGAAGAAAGGGGTTAGCCATACATACCTTAATGGATCCTCCCTTAAATCCTTACAATAAATTCCGGAATTTTCTAGCAACTTCGATCTATTTTTTGAGAACCACGAATTTAGCCAACAATTAGAGATACAACTAAGATTCTAGCTCATTTGAGCATATTGTCAAGCACAAGGTGTAGATTATGCTTTTTGGACCCTTTTGCGAGAGATTTTTATCACTTTCTATCCCAATTACCATCTTTTAACTCGCAATCTTCCCATACCCCATTGTTACTCATGCATGCAAGATAGTAAATTTAAATTCCCATACCCGTGAACTCACCCTCGATTGCTTGTTTTTAGATGAAATTTTGACATTATAGGTTAGGGAACAAGTTCTCACCTCTTAGGATGAAGACCTAGATGCTTTACTTGATAATCTTCAATGGTTTGGGGCAAGGATTTACAGAGGACTTGATGAAGGTCACTCCCTCTTATTCTAGGACTCCCTCTCTCTCTCTCAATGTCGTGAAAATAACAGGAAAATGATCTATCGGGGTGTTTTTAATGGGATGGACTCGGGATTTAAAAATTAGAAAATAGGGGCCCCACTCAGATCTGCGATCGCATTTGCAATCGCAAAGTTGACATGCGATCCACAAATTGAACCGTAAAACTACTCCATAAACCTAGTCACACTGTCTGGGTATGCGGCAGAAATGTAGTCCACATACCTATTCTGCTGTCGCATAATGCACCGCAGAACTGCCCTTTACAAAATTTCAAGGGGATTATGCGACGACTATGCGGCACGCATATCAATTATGTGATCGCATAATTTACTGCATAGTTGACCTTAAATTGACAAACACAGTGTTTCACTCTTGCGGCGACTATGCGGTCCGCATAGCTGATATGCGACCACATTCTCGACTGCATAATTATACTTTTTTGAAAAATATTATTTCTTGACTTTTTAATGCATAGGCCAGTCCAAAGGGTTTCAAATTTACATATTTCTAGCACGTATTCCTAACATAGCACTACGAGTTTTCGGGTTTAGAGTAAAAAACTTTCACGGGCCTCACATACCACTAGCATGCTCATATTCTTTCAAGAATAAATATGTATTCATAAATCACATGTTGTCACATTCACATCATGAAATGGACCATAATCATCTATATGTGTTTTACAAAATCTCATGTCGATGACAAATATTACTTTCAATCAGAGAAGGATTATTTTGAGAATCCTTATTATTCTCATATCACAATGATGATGATTATAATTTCGTGTACGTCACATGCATTAATACATTTACGGTAATATTTTTTTCTTTAAGACTTATCACATACTGCTATCATATTATCTTAAAAGGAATGAGAATGAAGCAAATTCAATGGACGGGTTTTAACTTTTTGTGCTCACAATCATACATGAATTTGATCATGGCAAGATATAAAAATTTTACCACTTTTGGTGGTTATAATTTCTTACAAAACTCCATTAGAGTTACAATCAAAAGTATTGTCTTTACGTATATTTAAAATCAAATTATAGAATATTAAAAATTTAAAAGAGAAAAATAAGGTAAAATACTTACCTTGAATCTATAATTTATTGGTGAAGGAAGTTCATGAAATAATTGACAATCATTATGCTCAATCTCTCAAAGCTTCTTCTTAATTGGTCAGGGTATCGTGTTGATAACGTATTATAAAATAATAAAAGAAGAAGAACAGTATTGCAAAGAAAAGTAGAGAGAGAGAATTATTATTGGTTTGGAATCAATTACAATGGAATAGAACCCCTCTATCTATAAGGAAAAAGTGACTTAAACACCAAGTAACAAGCCCTAAAATCTTTATAGACATTCACCTTAAATACATTTCTATTTATAATACAATCTACTTTCTTAAGAAGCGACAAAAGATGGAGTGTGATCAATAAGGGGTGGATATAAGTGTTAATGGATTTATTTAATATGGATAACAATTTTATCCATTGGACTATTATTTGTAAAATTGGATATTTTATGTAAGAAATAAAAAGTGTGGCTAAAAAAATATAATAAGTACCAATACCGAATGGACATATATGATTTATTTTTATGTAACTGCCAAATTCAACAAGGTCTTGAAAAGTTTATACAAATACAGCCAGACAGCTCTATAATAACATTCTTCTATGACAACACTTCACTATAACAATCAAGGTTTTCTCAGGATCAATTTTATAAGTTGTGACTAACCTCTCTATAATAAATTTTTACCTTATAACAACAACATTCATCTCTGTATCAGTATATGTTTTTTCATGTAAAATTACACATGAAAAATCTGTAAGATTAACAATAATAAGCCTAGAAATTTTGACCAAATATGAAAGTACGAATGAAGAATTCCAACAACTCCTTCTTTTACTGAGATAAAAGGTTCAACTGTTAAAATGTTAAAATTTCCTTCGGGGTAAAGCTATCGGATATCCTTTGCTAAAATTTTGTGCATAACTACTCGAATTTAAGTAGTATATCGTTAGTAAGAAAGTAGAATCTACAACACAAACTACCATTAGAGAGCTTTTCCGTCAATCTTGAAAGAATTTAATTTTCAAGTAACTTTAGAATATGTGCCTTAGAGTTGTGAATTGATTAATAATGTATTGCAGGCTTTTTGATATTTAATTCGTAAAATATGCATATCTATTGAGATTTAAATTAGAATTATTTTCTTATTCTTTATGTGTAACATTAAAAATGGAAAAATTAATTTTTAAAATTTTTTGTCTATAGCAGCCAAATAATATTTAAAAAATACATATTGTTATAGGTGCATAATAACCATTCATTACAAAAATAAAAAAATATCTATATCAACAAAACTATTATAAAGAGGTCTAACTCTAGTAGATTTAATTCGAAAGACATCTATTGAATACATATAAATCTTACATTACTATATCAATTACTAACTAAATAAAGGATTATTAGTCCAGTTTGAGGTTGAAAATAAAAGAGAATGTAAGTTTAATTTAAAACTGATTGTTAGAAGTACCTTTTTAGAATGGTTAAGTTTGTAAGAAAAAAACAAGACTTAACGGGCACTACTAAAAATTCGGGCAAATCTGTCCAAAAGAACTAATCAAGTCGGTAATGGTCAATAACCGTCTAAAACACTATAATTTATGTGTGGACGATATTTTGAAGGACGGAAGGGTATACCGATCAAAGTTGGTAAGAAATTACCGACCAATATTGGTCGGTATGTTTTAAATGACCATCTAACAATGTAATTGGTTTACCAATCAAAATTGGTTGGAATATTATTGCTTACCTCGAAAAATGTGAGCAATAATTAAAGATAACTTGTGATTTTAAAAATATATGATATACTTTAATATTAGTGATTATACAAGTAATATTAAGCTTAAGTAAGAAGAAATGATGAACAAAATCAATATTGTTGGAGCAATAGGGGCCTCGAGCTTGGTTATCCCAAGGATCTCGAGGTCAACTGAGAAAAATAAAGTATGAAAAGTAAAGGCAATAAAGCTGAAGAATAAATGTTGAGCACGTTAAACAAGAAAAGCAGAATATAATGTTCTATTGCAGTGAATAATATGGGATGTCCCTTACAAAATAATTGGGATCCCCTTTATATAGGAGGAGAAAACCCCAATATAGTCATTCCAATTGAAATGAAATCTTTAGGAGGAGAAAACCTCAATATAGTATATTCCTTATTGTGGTAAAGAATTCTATTGATACAGGTGTATAACAACCTAGTACGAACATGTACCATTTCATACAAATCTTATCCTTTAATTTATGCCCTGGTCTACGTGCCCTTGAAAAATTTTCTTGATTGACTTCGAGATTACATTGCCCTTGATGTAGGCAGTGCCAAGCCTTCGATCAGCTTCCTCGAGGTATATGTCCCTTAGCCGAATCTAACATCTACTTCGAGTCTCTCGAAATCAAACCCATAGCCCGATTTAAGACTTCAAGATCATGCACCTCGATTCTGATCGTATACAGATAGTCCCCACATTTCTTAGAGTGAAATGATATGAAACAATTTGATATTCGACTCCCCCGAACCACTTGTGATGACGTCATGGCTCTGACGTAGGCATTTGAAGTGACCAAAAATGTCATGTCAATGTGCTTCCCCAGGACATCAGATACATTTCAGCCTTTGCCGGCAACTTGTGTCGTCGGTTCCGTCGTTGGCTTTCTATAAATAGGAGGTTGCTTTGCTGGACAACAACTACACTTGTTCCTTATTCATCTACCTTCAGTACTTTCCCTTCTTTACCTCTTCCTCTAATCACCTATTCCCATAGATCAAATCGGTGGCCATAAGGTCACATGGCAGCGACTTTACTAGTTATGCCAACGTTTTCGTTTTCAAAGCTTCGGCTGGAGACAATGAGAGAAAGGCACCAGATCGCTTCCGTATCAGAAGATACATTAACTTTATGCTGCTGCTCATCTCTCTTTACTTCAACCTGGTGTGGCACTTTATTCCTTTGGCTTTTCATGGAATGAGGTGACACTATTATCTACTAACTTTTGCATCCCACATCGTAACACAGTTCCAAGGATGATCATTCTTGGACTGTTGCTCGTGTATCTTACAACCCCTTTTGGTTTTTCCCCTTTTGCTCGCTCTTTCTTGATGTATGGTAGCCCAAAATTTTAACGGAATGCTCGATATCGGCAGCTAAAGATATAATTTCCTTCATCGAGGGCTTCCTGTCCCATATATACGTTCCTAGAGATCTACAATGATGCCTTTGAGGAAAGACGATGCTCCCGAGTACATAGTCTTTACAGTGGATTAGGTTCTTTGGCTTTTTTTTTTGTTTCATTGCTCCTGCGTAAGCGTCCTTCTTGGGTGTCGTAGCTGTAATTTGCAAATACTTCTTGGAAGAAAAAAAGGATACCTTTGTATCCCTTCTTGTTCGTGTTGAATGGTGCCCTATCTTTATCTGTAAAAGACTTTAATGAGATAGTTTCAATAGCTAGCCCGAATATCGATCTCAGAACATAATATTCCCGTAGGTTTTTAATATGGTACCCCTCGAGGTTCTCATTAACCTTAGAGTTGAGCTTAAATGCGAACCCCGAACATCATGATCCACGAGCTCGAGTTGGGTGAGAGCAAAATATCAAAATAAAGCTAATCCTTAGACCTTTTCATTGTCCTCGAGTGAGAATTTGCTCGAACTCGGATAACCCTCAAGCTTAGTAGCTAAGCGCGTGTTTTCTCAAACTTGAAATAAAATCCACCCTTAGGCTTCATAGATAGTCCCCGAGTGAGAATTTGCTCGAACTCAGGTAGCCCTTGGGCTTAATAGTCGAGTGAGTGTTTGCTCGAACTCAACTTGTAGGCTGCCCTTAATGATTTTTGACAAATTAATTTCTGATGCCTTGGTCCTGCTACCAATGTCATGACATAACTGGTTAGAGTGACTGAAAAGTTGCTTTTTGTAAGATTCCCAAAATTATTAATTGGAGGCAGTTGAAGGTCGACCTCTTGGCTTCCTCAGCATGCTTAAATGACCTTTATAAATAGATAGAAACCACAACCTTACAAACTTTATTCCCATATTGCTTTCAAAGTCTCATTTAGCCTTTTTCAATATCCTTGTGCTCTCCCTTCTCTTCACTAACAAAATTTTTCATCTTCTTGGATCCACCGTATAGTGATGGTTAAAACTTCAAAATTTGTTTCGCAAAAGAAAAAAGCTCCTTCATCTTCTTGATCGACCAAGAGTACACAAGTAGTTCCACCTCGTATCGAGGAATGCATCCCCCCACCGTGTGAGATAACATTCGATTTCAAAATCGAAAAACCTATTTCGACACCAGCCCGATGCAAGCCCATGTCTCGATATGTTTGTTTGGTGACCACGGCCGAGCTCAAGCAAGTAAAAGAGGATTGCAAATGGGACAATAAGGAAATAGTGATTCCTCCCTCTGAGGAGGATATCACCACATATAGGATGGGTACTTGAGCGTATATACTTACCCATTTACATTGGGCCCTGCAATTCCGGCTCAGGGTCCCATAGACCTAGTTATCCTCGACTTTTGCCAATGATACTGAATGATGCTCGGCCAGATCTACCCCTCCTTCTGGCAGATCATTTACTTAATCAGGTTCTTTTTGAAACAAATCGAGGGGATATCTTTTACCCTTGATCATCTGATCAGATTGTACAGTCCTCGACTCTATCATGGGGGCTTGATAAAATTGCAAAGCCGATCTTTAAAATCCCTCTTCTCTAGTATCGATGAGTACAAAGACCGTGGGTGGATGAGCCGATTTATCCGAGTCAAGACCTCCAATTTGATTCATGCTGATTGGATGTTGTTCCCCGAGGAGTGGAACATGAAACGTGAGTATACCCTGCTTAACTTTCTTTTCCCTGACTTTATATTTTTCATTGATCTAACCTCTTTACGATGGTGTAGCCACTGTTTGGTTTTCTAGTGGGGTCCCGGACCTCGAGGGTTGGGTCCGAAAGCTATCCTCCGCCTCCTCTTACTTGGAGCGTTGCTGGCCAGATTTAGCCAAGGGTCGATGGGAGGCAAAAAACCATGGTGAGTTCTCTTGTTTGTTTTTCAGTGTTTCTATTACTGGATACTGATCTTGATTTCACATCGGTCTTGGAGATGCCGTTGAATTGAGGCCGGCCCCAACTGGTGAAGTGGAGGTTCCGAAGCCTCCCAAAGAAAGAAAAAAGAGGAGAGGGTCATCTGAAAATCCCCTGAAGCCAAAGAAAAGCTTCGCTCGAAGGCCTAAGGTAGATGCAGCAGCCTTATCTCCGAAAATGGCCCAATGTCTTCAGGACCAGGAGGAAGAAGAAGATGATGATTGCCTGTTGGTAAACTCTAAAAAAAAGGATGTTGATGCTTTAAATCCCACCGAACCAGTAGCGGTTGATGTGGCTCATTCCAGAGACGAAGAAATCTCCGAAGAGAGTTCAAACAAAGTCCTCGAACCATCATCCATAAAGAAGGTGCCTCGCTCAAGAGATCATTACAAGGGCGAGGCTGAATGACCTGACCCCGAGCCTTTTCAAATAAAAGATAATGCCGGGAGTGGATCTCTTGGGGCGATCAACGTGGATTATTCTCCTAATCGCTCTGAATTCTACGAGGGACAAATTCGGGAGGCTCTGAATTAGAGGTATTATAAGGTGGAAGCAAGTAATGAAGGGTACGACATCTTTCAAGAATGTCTCATAGGGCTTGAAGAGGGCTTCGACCCCGATGCTTCTTTCATTTTTGATGAGGCTCGTAAACTCATCAAACAAGTGAGTTTTCGGTTTAATACGCCTGCGCCTTTGTTTTAGTTGTTCTGAGTCTATCTTTCCTTATTTTTTATGAATTCTATGGTGCTCCATAAAAGGGAATTTTCCATGTCCCGAGACAATCTTGCTCAATGCGAGGCCGAGCTTAAGAAGATTTTGGAGGATAGGGACTTCGTCAAAGCTTATATGTTAAGAAAGAGGTGGAGATCTATGATCTTCTAGTCGAGCTGACACAGGCGTGCCAAGGTCGAGCCGAGTACATTAAGAAGGTAATCTGTTATGTACTTGTTTTGTTTTGGCGGCTGACACATTTAATTTCATAGTTCCATCAGAAAGCCAACTTGGAGATGCAACTTCGGGAGGAGATTAAGATGAAAGAAGTCGACGCCCTATGGTGGAGGCAAGGTATGGACAATCTTGCTTTCGAGAAGGAAACTTTAAAGGAGCAGTTAGCTTTGGTCTAATGCTATCTTCGAGGTGCAAAGGAGGAGAACCTAGCTCGGGCCATCGAAATCAAGGAGCTTAAAGCCAGATCTGCTGCTGATCTAGCCAAGGCCATATCCGATACTGAGGCAATTATGAAATCGTATCGAGCTGATGCCAAAGCAGCTAATGCTCGGCAAAGGAGATCTCTTCTACGGCGGAGGCTAAGTTATCAAGTGTCCTTGACCATGCTAGACGATAATCCCGGAGGATGACCCTCGAGGAGATACATGCTCGCGGTTTCGATCTTTCAGCCGCTATTGAAGTGGAGAAGATTTTGGAAGAAGAGACAGTCGTTCTACTTTCCGATGAAGATGATTCAGTCAGTGTCTATGAGAGTGAAGAAGACGGGGATGAAATCCCCGAGGGCGGGGCTCCCAAAGATGTGACTCCTGAAGATGCAGCTGCTAAGGATGTGACCCCAAAGTATTTTTAGGTTACTTTATTTTGATTCATTGTAAGCTTTCTTTGTGTAAATATTTCGTGCAATCATCTTTTGGAGATATGGGGGAACCTTTTATCTAGTATTTAACATTTCTTTTATTCAACATTGCCTTTACCTATGGAAAACTTCATTTGAATGATTATTCCGAGGATTGGTTCGGGGTATTACAAACCCTTAGATATTTATCGATAGGTATATAATTTTCGAGCTGAGTCTAAACCAATTTATTGTGAGCTCATGATATTGTGAATCTCGAGTCTGGATCGAAATGAAAGCGGAGTCTCGAACTATAAGTTTTAGGCCCTTAAGCCTTTCGAGGTTGTCCCTTAGTCTCTTATAAATCGTCCCTTAGGCTCTTTTTAGTTTGCCCTTGTGCTCTTAGAATGGCTAGATAATTTTTCCCTCATTTCAGCTTTAAAGACATAGTGAAATTTTAATTAAGCCTTAGCATGCATTTTTTTTACCCGTATATTTTCCGAAGGTTTGACATATTGGAACCTTATTAGTGATTTGTTTGTGTAAACGTAATCGAACACCTCTTGAGGTATTTTCGAGGGCCAATGTTATCAAAACCCTTAGAATTTTTTAGGGATGAATTTATCGAAGCCCTATTTATTTTGCTTTTGCTGAGGGTAGCCTGATTTAATTGGTTTTTGCAAAGTGCTTGATGGCTTTTAATTTATAGCGGAAGTCGGATGTCTCTGAGCCGCATTATTTGGTCGTAGTCTTTGTATGACCGTAGTATTTAGTATGGCGGTAGCCTTTGGGTATCTTTCTTGGAATTTTTTCCTGATAACTTTCTGAACTTGTTCAAGAAGTTAGTCAGTATCTTTGATGTAACCAGACTGCTTTCTTTAAATAGTTGATACATGCGCACATGTTTGGCCGTCGGGGACCCTCTTATGTGTGAAGTGTCTTTCCCAAAAATGTAACCTCCGAGGGTGATTCCCCCTAGTATCTGAGGTTGATTCAAAAGAAACCTTGTATAGTATTGAGTTTTCTTTAGGCAGCACATAGTTGTTGCCTCGTCAAAAACTTTGCCTGTAAAACCCATTAGGAGAAAACCCGAGCCTAGGGAAAAAGTGTAAAACGTATGCTTTAAAACCTAAGGCCTTCGTGTAAAAAGGGTGTCTTCGAGATCATGCGCCTTTAAGAGCTCCCATTATGTCAGGCTTGTAAAATCCTTTACCAATGATTTTGAGGGATCAATGTGGTCCTATCTTGTTATCCGCATTCGTAATATCTTCGAAAGCCTCAAACTGGTCGGGGATGATTCTGATGCCTCGATCCTACACCATGATGCCGAGAAACTTACCCTTGCTAAACCCGAAGGCACGTTTCTCTGGTTTGAGCTTCGTGCTGCACCACCATGAAATGTTGTCTGTTCCCTGCAAATAAATTAAAGTAGTCCTGTGCGCAAAGGGACTTGACTAGTCATATCATCGATATAAGCTTTTCATAATTTTACCTGTTTATTCTGCGAGCGGAAGCCCTATCATATTTGAATGAGTCAAAGCAATGTGATCTATATTATTAATAACAAACTAAATGAGTTTTCTCCTGGGTGCGAGGGTTAATCCGTTTCAAGGTGTACCTTTCTCTTTAGCGGTTGACTTGGTAGAATCGGGCTTCTCGAGAACAATAAAGGTTTGAGGATCTGTGGAATTCCTTTCTTTACCTTCGATTACCTGTTATTCTACTTCTATCGAGGCTCGGAGTTGTGACTAGTACTTAGCCATCTGCTTATCTTTGGAGTTCGATGTCTACGAGGTCAAGAGTTCTGGTATTGATACCACTTCCTCGATTGCGAACATCTCTTTTACAGTATGCCGTTCTCCATGGACAGTTTTGACTCCTTCCTTTGTCGGGAACTTCATCATCTACTGGAGAGTCGAAGGCACTACCCTCATATTTTGTATTCATGGCCTCCCAAGAAGTGTGTTATACCTTATGTCCCCTTTGATGACATGGAAGCTGGTGTCTTGTATGGTCCCGGCTATGTTTACTGGAAAGATAATTTCCCCCCTCGTTGTTTCACTTGCTATGTTGAAGCCATTCAACAACCTGGATACATGTACAATATGATCTTGTAGGCCGAGTTGTTTCAAAAACCCTCGATCTGATAATGTTCGCCGAGCTACCTGGATCCACTAAAACACGTTTAACTTGAATTTTATTCAAAAGTATAGAGATTACTAGTGCGTCGTTGTGAGGCTGGGACACATCTTCTGCTTCCTTGTCCCAGAATGATAGTGCATCCTTGGGCACATATCTCCGAGCCTGTTTTTCCTTTATGATGGATACTTTAGTACGTTTTAATATAGGTCCTTGTGGGACGTCGGCTCCACCGATTATCATGTTAATGACATGTTGAGTTTCTTCGGGTTCATTCTTCCTATTTGTGTCTAAGTCTCGGAAATGGTTTATGGCTCGGTCACTGAGAAATTCACGAAGGTCCCCCTCGTTGAATAGCCGGTCTACCACCTCTCTAAGTTGTCTATAATCCTCGATCTTATTCTCGTGAGCACTATGATACTTACACATTAAGTTGGGGTTTCTCTGAGAAGGATATGTCTGTATGGGCTTGGGCTATCTAGTATCTTTAATTTTGCCAATGGCTGAGACGATAGTTGAGGCGTCGAGACTGAAGTTGTATTCTGATAATCTGGGTGCCTCTACTGGTCCTGAGTGCCTGTCAGATCCAATTTTTCCTATAAGTCCTCAAGAGCTTTGGCCTCGATCTACTCTTCAATCATTTTGAGGTGCATTACGCCTAGAAATTTTCTTTCTATCTTCGATGTACAATTGATATCATTCCTTGTTAAATCTTGGTCCCCGGTCTATGTCATCGGAGGCTTGGCTACGAATCTGTTCATATGAACTGAGCCCGAGGGGGCTCCCAATTGGTTGTCCTCAACCCTAATTTTTGGCTGATACCAATTGTGCACATCTGACCATGTTACAGCTAGATATTCAATGAAGTTCTCCTTTAGCCATCAAGATGATATCGATCTTCTTTCATTCAAACCTTGCATAAAAGCCTGAACTGCCCAATCATTGGAGACTGGTGATAATTCCATCTTTTTCATCTGAAATCGAGACACGAACTCCCTTAGGATCTCATCACCACTTTGTTTTATTTTGAAGGCGTCCGATTTTCTTGTAGCCACCTTTATGGCCCCAGTGAGTGCTTTTACGAAGGAATCTGCCAGCATAGCAAATGAGTCAATGGAGTTAGGAGCTAAGTTGTGATACCAGACCATAGCTCCTTTTGATAATGTTTCCCAAAACGTTTTTAACAATACTGACTCGATTTCATCATCATTCAAGTCATTTCCTTTGATTCCACAAGTGTATGAAGTAACATGTTCATTAGGGTTAGTTTTTCCATGATATTTCGATATATCGGTCATGCGAAACTTCTTGGAAATGGGCATTGGAGTTGCACTTAGGGGGGAGGTTTTTGTATGAACTCTTTTTAGTCCAGTCCTTTCAAAATCGAAGGTGCTCCTGGTATCTGGTCAACTCGTGAATTATATATCTCCACCTTTTTGTTATTTTCTTCAATTTTCTTTTCTCTGGACTTGATTCTTCTAGCCAGCTCTTTGAGCATTTTCAAAATAGCGGGATCAGTCCCCGAGCCACTTTTATCGGGCCTTTCCAACACTGGTTCATGCCATGTGTTTACTGGTTTGGTAGTGTTAGGAGTTCTGTTCTGACTTTGGAGTTGAACGATGGCGACTTGCTGAACCTACAACATCTCAAATATCACTTGGAGGCTAACTCCTCCTTCTTCCAGTCCTCGTGTTTCTTGGCCTCCGGCTCGGGCTTCCTAATGTGCATTCCTTACGGGGTCTGTTCATGTGTCTGTGTTTAGAGAGTTGTGCGAACTGATATCAACTAGTTCCACATTTGGCACTCCCTGGGGTTTATGGGTGGTACACCGAACCCTATGTCACTGCTTTCTCCGAGTCCCTCGCTGTCATGAGCGGGTGCATTTTGTGTGCTAGACATATTTTGGCCTGAAATCAAAAAAAACTTTGACAAGAAAAAGTGTGAAGAATAGCGAGTGTTATCAGAGAACTAGCACTAAAATAATCACTATTATCTTTAGCTCCACGGTGGGGTCCAAACTGTTTACCTTTAAAATGTGAGCAACAATTAAAGATAATTTGTGATTTTAAAGATATGTGATATATTCTAATACTAATGATTATATAAGGAATATTAAACTTATGTAAGAAGAAATAATAAACCAAATCAATATTGTTGGAGCAATAGGGGCCTCGAGCTTTGTTATCCCAGGGACCTCGAGGCCAGCTGAGAATAATAAAGTAGGAAAAGTAAAGGCAATAAAGTTGGAGAATAAATGTTGAGCACGTTAAATAATGAAAGCAAAATAGAATGTTCTATTGCAGTGAATAATGTGGGATGCCCCTTACAAAATGATTGGGTTCCCATTTATATAGGAGGAGAAACCCCCAATATAGTACATTCCTCGTTGTGGTAAAGAATTCTATTGGTATAGGTGTATAACGTCCTAGTACGGACCTGTACCATTTTGTACAAATCTTATCCTTAAATTTACGCCCTGGTCCATATGCCCTTAAGAAATTCCCGCTCTTTCTTGATTGACTTCGAGATTGCACTACCCTCGATGTAGGTCGTGCCAGGCATTCGATCAGCTTACCCGAGGTATATGTCCCTTAGCCGGATACGACCTCTACTTCGAGTCTCCCGTAATCGAACCCATAGCATGTTTAGGACTTCAAGATCATGCACCTCGATTTATACTATATACACTTATTTTATTAATTTAATTTTACTGACCGAAGTTGGTCGGTGTATTAAATTTATTAATATTTTATACCGGCCAACTTTGGTTGGTAATGGAAAATATGTTCTTTTTGTAAATTATTAAAATTTAAAAAAGCCAACCAACTTAGGTCGGTAATTGAAAATATATATTTTTTTAAAATAATCAAAATTTAAAAATACCAACTAGCGATGGTCGGTAAACTAACAGGCAGGCAGAAAACTGACCAAAGTTGGTCGGTAATGTTGAATTCTAGGAATTCATTGTATATTAACCGACCAACATTGGTCGATAGTGTGCAATTTAAATTTTTTATTATTATTTACTAACGAAAGTTGGTTGGTTTTTTGGGTTTAATTTTAGCATAAAATACCTGTTTTTGTAGCTATATCACCTACCAAATAAAAATAGCATACCGGTACTCCAAATTCACATCGAATAATCACCAATTCACCTCATAAAACCCCTAATTCGCCACAAATCCAACCAAATATCCAAAAAAAACAACCAAACATCCAATTTGTACTTTAAAATTAACAAATTAAAGTTCAATTGAAGATCACAATCCAAAACCAAGCAAAAACTAATCACAACAAGTTAAAAATTGTTTAATCTAACTCAAAACTAGTTCTGTTAGCCTAGTTCAAATTATATGAAAGTATTGGTCAAGGGGTGTTTTCTACAACATCGTCATCACCATCTGATGAACTTTCATCTATAAGACAATATAGAGAACGTCTTATAGAAGACAGGAAGAACGATCACAGGGAGGACATGAGGAAGATCATGTGGAGGTCGAGCCTCTAACGATGACTCATGAAACCAGGGCAACGGAAAAGCTCCAGTAGAAAGGAGAGTTCTGATCTAAGCTTGCATACCAAGAAATTGAGCATCTCTAAGCATTTTTCTTTCCTTGGCCGCTTCTATCTTGAATGTAAGCTTTGACATTGTCTCTTGAATAGCCAAGATGCTCTCCTTATTATGTTCCTCGCCCTATGAAGAGGTCCTTATTCCTTGGATTCCACACCTACGTTGGAAATTTTTTCGTAGGAAGCCCGTATACCTTCTCCCATTTTGGACCGCCAACAGCCTCCAACCATATTCTTTCAACATCCTCGTCCGAAGGTTGGGTTGGCTCGCCCGATTCACCAGCTAGCTTACTACAGATAAAGTCCTCCACGTTTCTTTGGTAGCGAACCTACATTATTTCAAATTAAATTAGTATTTAAAAATTCTTATAAAAGTAAATTATGACACTTAAAGAAAATTGAAAGCTTATATATGTAGTCTTTGTCCAGTCCTCGACCCACCTATCTCCATCCCCTTCTTTATTCCTCTTTACAATATGCGTCTCTTTGAATAGCTTATCATGGTTCATTGGATGCCTACACATTTTTTCCAAGAAATAAATTAATTTAGTTAATGAATAGAAGAGAAAAGTAAAATAATTTAATTAAGCAATTACCAATCTTTCTTTTATTGTCCCGGGGCTGATAGCGCCCCTAGTGTGCAAGGAGCCTCCCTTCTCAGATGAGCGAGTTTTCTTTCCTTTTTTGCTCCTCTTTAAGAAATATATGGTCTGTCATTGCATTAACAAATCATTCCATAAATGCTCAAGACACTAGCCAGGACTTTTGTTCTTCTTTCTATCATCTTAGAAATGATCCGCCAATCTCTTGCGAGTTTTATGATGAAAATTTGTAGCCACTTTCACGCTATAACTGTCTTTCCATGCACACTTGCTCTGTATTTCAAAAGTTAAATATTAAATAGAACATCATAAATATAAATTATTAAAGTTCTTAAAAGAACATTTATACCTGAAGTGTTGCTATAATTCATGGTTTTTAAACATTATATGCTTTGCGTTTAACATGCTTTAATGTTAAAATACACTTTGTTTGAGCGTAATGGAGGTTATTTTATGTGTAGGTGCATCGGAAATGAAAGTGTGTATTACTCGGAAGAGAGTGCATATTTAGGTAGTTATTGAACAACATCACTCCTAACGTATATGAGGGATAATTATGGAGGGTTTAAAGGTGGAATTAAGGATAACGAAACCTTAAGTGCAATCCGAGTGAGCCGTACTTAACGCCAACTAGCGTAATTCAGGAGAATATGTCTAAGAAATTATGGTAATTACTCGGGAAAGAGTTATGACAGTTAGAGCGCTCATGATCGGTAGAGAATACTTAGGAGAATTTATAGAAAACTTAGCAGGAAGGATTCCGATAATTGGGGAAATCATAACTTGTCACGACCCTAGTTCCCTCTCCGTGAACATGTCGTGATGGCACCTAGTCCCTACGACTAGGTAAGCCTAAAAATGCGGAAATAATATAACTTGCGGAAATAATTTATTAAACTAAGCAAAATAGAAGGAAAACTGTATATAAGTGCCACTTGGCATATACAACCCAAAATGCGGAAGTCTACAATATCATCCTAAAAACCCGAAAATTCACGGCAAAACATAGGCTAATAGAAATGTACCACACTGCTCTAACTCAAGAATTTCTAAATAACAGTACGGAAGGGAATACTAACTACTAAAACTAGAATAAGATAGAGACTCCTGGTCTGTGGACGCGGCAGATGTACCTCGAGGTCTCTTCTAGATCTCTCTGCCTCGAGGATGATATGCTTGGGCAGAACTACCTGGATCTGCACATGAAAAACATGCACAGAAAGGGCATGAGTACACCATAGTGGTACTCAGTAAGTGTCAAGCCTAACCTCGATTGAGTAGTGACGAGGAAGGTCAGGGCCCTACTTAGATAAAACAAAATAAATGATAGGATAAAGAAAACAGAATAGATAAAGTCTACAGCGAGAATCTAAACAGGACAAATAAGGAATGACATAATAGAAAGCATAAATAAGACAATACAAGGAAATGTTGCTCACAATAGGAATGATATTTTGGGGATCTCTTGGTATCCCGAGGATCTCTTGGTATCCTCACCGTATACACGAGGGATCTCTTGGCATCCCGAAGATCTCTTGGTATCCTCAACAGCAATACGGGATCTCTTGGTATCCCGAGGATCTCTTGGTATCCTCAATAGTTATATATATACATGTCCAGGGATCTCTTGGTATCCCGCACTCTCAGTCCAGAACATATCACATACAGGGGATCTCCCGGGATGCCGTCCCACAGACCCAAATTTAAAACGTATAATGACAGCTCAAACAACAAGAAAAATACTAAACTTGGAAAAAGTAATAGTAAATTCTAGCCTAACATGCTTCACGGAGTACAAACAAGACAGTTTAAGCAAATAGGCAAGTAAGTCAACTAAACATGCTTCTCTAAGCTAACACAGGAAAAGCTTACAATTAGGATAAACAGATAAGCAAGAAAACTCAATTGAAATACTTCAAGTAAAAATGGATTTTTCAACAATTAGCTCAAGTACATGCCCATCACCTCACGTACGAGGCATTCAAATATCAAATATCATGTCCTAAGGTTAGACAAGTCATTTACCTCGAACCGGCTCAAAAATTTACTAGAAACCACGCCTTTCCATGAGTATCCGACTCCAAATGGCCCAAATATATTAAATTCAATTACATATCGTAAATAACATCTCAAACAACTGATTTCACAATTTAATTCAAAGCGAAGACGTGAAATTAGGTAAAATGACCAAAATGCCCCTTGATCCAACGTCTCGGAACCGGATTATTTTTCATATTTTCAGAACCCCGTACTCTCACGAGTCTAACCATATAAAAATCTCTCAAATAGGAGGTCAAACACCCACTCAAATCTAAATAATTAGGTCTATGAAGTTTCTTCAAAATTTTCGCCAATTTTTAATCCCCAATTCGAATTTAGATGAAGAAATTAGCTATGGATTGATGGAATATAACTAGAAAGGGTTAAAGAATCGTTACCCAATGATCTTCTCTTCAAAACACTCTCATAATCGCCCTCCCCCGAGCACAAATTTGATTTCTCTAACTTTTGAAACTAACCCTTGAATTTCTTATTTCTGACCAGAGGTTTCCGCTTCTGAGGTTAAGGGACCGCACTTGCGGTCCCTATTTTGTGGAACCTATGCCACTTCTGCAGTTTTCAATAACCAGCCCAGGGACCGCATCTGCGATAATAATTTTGCAGGTGCGAAACCGCATCTGCAAATTCTTACTCTTCTGCGAAAAACTGAGGGAACACTAATGTCCGCTTCTGCGATGCCCAGGCCGCTTCTACGGCTCCGCTTCCGTGGTTCCCAAGCAGTAGAAGTGAAAATACCAGAAGCAGAAATGCTTCAGCTACTGCAACACTTCCCCGATCTTCCCGACAACCATTCGAAATCATCCCGATGCCCCCGGGACCTCAACCAAAAGCACCAATAACACCTAATATCCTATTCAAACTTGTACCAATCCTTAAAAATACCTTAAACAACACCGGAAACCCGAATTAATCAAGGATTTGAGCCTAAGAACTTCAAATTTCATCAAAACATGCTTTCGATCAA
The DNA here is from genome assembly GCA_026770625.1 of Nicotiana glauca. NCBI lineage: Eukaryota > Viridiplantae > Streptophyta > Magnoliopsida > Solanales > Solanaceae > Nicotiana > Nicotiana glauca. The sequence continues at coordinate 98,626 of MU684360.1, forward strand.
AAACCTAACCAAACCTCGTCCGAATGACCTGAAATTTTACACACACATCCCAAANATCCGTCCGTCTAGGGGTGAAATGTTGTGCTCAACTCCACCTGAGTACCTAGCTCTTGCTGCACGGCTCTCCAGCACCGCGATATAAACTGAGTACCTATGTCTGAAATAATAGAAACTAGAATTCCATGAAGATGGACGATCTCCCGGATATAAATCTCTGCCAACCGCTCTAAAGAATTAGTGGTACACACAGGAATAAAGTGAGTGGACTTGGTCAGCCGATCCACAATAACCCAAATGGCATCAAATTTCTTCAAGGTCCATGGGAGTCCAGATACAAAGTCTATGGTGATACGCTCTCATTTGCACTCCGGAATCTCTATTTGTTGATGCAACCCACCCGGTTGTTGGTGCTCACACTTCACCTGCTGGTAGTTGAGGCATCTAGACACATAACCAACTATATCTTTCTTCATCTGCCTCCACCAATAGTGCTGCCTCAAGTCTTGATACATCTTCGCGGCACCCGGATGGATGGAATACCACGAACTATGGGCCTCTGCTAAAATCAACTCTCGAATCTCATCGACATTGGGCACACAAATTTGGCTCTACATCCTCAATACCCCGTCATCTCCGATGGTCACATATCTGGCATCACCACGCTCAACCTTGTCCTTAAAGACAATCAAATGAGGGTCATCATAGTGCCGCTCCCTGATACGATCAAATAAGGAAGACCAAGAAACCACACAAGTTAGAACCTGACTGGGCTCCGAAAGATCCAATCTCACAAACTGGTTGACTAAGGCTTGAACATCCATCGCCATAGGCCTCTCTGACGCTGGTAAATATGCCAAACTCCCCAAACTTACCGCCCGGCGACTCAAGGCATCCGCCACCACATTGGCCTTGCCCGGGTGATACAGAATAGTAATATCATAATCTTTCAGCAACTCTAACCACCTCCTATGACGCATATTTTGATCCTTTTGCTTGAACAAGTGCTGCAAACTCCGATGGTCAGTATAGATCTCACAAGGCACATCGTGAAAATAATGACACTAGATCTTCAAGGCATGAACAATAGCAGCTAGCTCAAGGTCATGGACAGGGTAATTCTTGTCATGTATCTTCAACTATCTGGACGCGTAGGAAATCATCCTACTGTCCTGCATCAACACCGCTCCGAGGCCAACTCTCTAGGCATCACAATAGAAAGTATAAGACCCCGAATCGGTAGGCAATATCAAAATTGGGGCTATAGTCAAAGCTGTCGTGAGCTTCTGAAAGCTCGCCTCACACTTCTCTGTCCACTGAAATGGGGCACCCTTCTGGGTCAATCTANCTGCAACTTCCGAAATTCCATTACGACCCTCGAATAAAAATCTCACTATCGGACCGGAAATTTCAAAAACTCAAACTTCGGCATTTCAAGCCTAAATCAGCTACGAACCTCCAAAACACATTCCAGACATGCTCCCAACCCCGAAATCACCTAACGGAGCTAACTAAACCATTAGATTTCCATTCAGAGGCCGTCTTCCCACCGTTCCGACTACAGACAACTTTCCAACATTTAAGCTCTCATTTAGGGACTAAGTGTCACAAAACTCTCTAAAACTCAAAACTAAACATCTCGGCAATTCAAATTAGCATAAATAGACTTGGGGAAAGCAGTTAATAGGGGATCGGGGCGTAAATTCTTAAGATGACTGGCTGGGTCGTCACACCCTCCTACACTTAAACATTCGTTCATCCTCGAACGAGCATAAATACATACCTGAAGCACTGAAAAGATGAGGGTACTGGCCGCGCATATCCCGCTCGGTCTCCTAAGTCACCTCCTGCTGGTTGACCTGGCCACTAAACCTTCACTGAAGCAATATTCTTTGATCTCAACTTCCTAATGTGCCTGTCCAATATAGCCACTGGCTCCTTAACATAGGATAGGTCCTTATCCAATTGGACTGAACTGAAATCCAACACCTGCGACGGGTCACCGTGATGTCTCCAAAGCATCAAAACATGAAATATCGGATGAACCCCGGCCAAACTGGGAGGCATAGCAAGCTCATAAGCAACCACCCCAACTCGCCTCAAAATCTTAAAAGGGCCAGTAAACCTCAGACTCAACTTCCCTTTCTTCCCAAACCTCATGACGCCCTTCATAGGCGAAACCCAAAGTAGGACCCAATCACCAACCATATACGAAACATCACGAACCTTCCTGTCCGTATAGCTCTTCTGTCTGGACTGGGCTATACGGAGTCTATCCTGAATCACCTTAACCTTCTCCAATACATCCTGAACCAACTCTATGCCAAATAGCCTGGCCTCACCTGGCTCAAACCAGCCCACCAAAGATCTACACCTCCTACCGCAAGAATTGATCCCAAGACCCTCCAAACTCAATCACACACGCACGGAGCATATCCTCAAGAATCTGAATGGTGCGCTCGGACTATCCGTCCGTCTAGGGGTGAAATGTTGTGCTCAACTCCACCTGAGTACCTAGCTCTTGCTGCACGGCTCTCCAGCACCGCGATATAAACTGAGTACCTATGTCTGAAATAATAGAAACTAGAATTCCATGAAGATGGACGATCTCCCGGATATAAATCTCTGCCAACCGCTCTAAAGAATTAGTGGTACACACAGGAATAAAGTGAGTGGACTTGGTCAGCCGATCCACAATAACCCAAATGGCATCAAATTTCTTCAAGGTCCATGGGAGTCCAGATACAAAGTCTATGGTGATACGCTCTCATTTGCACTCCGGAATCTCTATTTGTTGATGCAACCCACCCGGTTGTTGGTGCTCACACTTCACCTGCTGGTAGTTGAGGCATCTAGACACATAACCAACTATATCTTTCTTCATCTGCCTCCACCAATAGTGCTGCCTCAAGTCTTGATACATCTTCGCGGCACCCGGATGGATGGAATACCACGAACTATGGGCCTCTGCTAAAATCAACTCTCGAATCTCATCGACATTGGGCACACAAATTTGGCTCTACATCCTCAATACCCCGTCATCTCCGATGGTCACATATCTGGCATCACCACGCTCAACCTTGTCCTTAAAGACAATCAAATGAGGGTCATCATAGTGCCGCTCCCTGATACGATCAAATAAGGAAGACCAAGAAACCACACAAGTTAGAACCTGACTGGGCTCCGAAAGATCCAATCTCACAAACTGGTTGACTAAGGCTTGAACATCCATCGCCATAGGCCTCTCTGACGCTGGTAAATATGCCAAACTCCCCAAACTTACCGCCCGGCGACTCAAGGCATCCGCCACCACATTGGCCTTGCCCGGGTGATACAGAATAGTAATATCATAATCTTTCAGCAACTCTAACCACCTCCTATGACGCATATTTTGATCCTTTTGCTTGAACAAGTGCTGCAAACTCCGATGGTCAGTATAGATCTCACAAGGCACATCGTGAAAATAATGACACTAGATCTTCAAGGCATGAACAATAGCAGCTAGCTCAAGGTCATGGACAGGGTAATTCTTGTCATGTATCTTCAACTATCTGGACGCGTAGGAAATCATCCTACTGTCCTGCATCAACACCGCTCCGAGGCCAACTCTCTAGGCATCACAATAGAAAGTATAAGACCCCGAATCGGTAGGCAATATCAAAATTGGGGCTATAGTCAAAGCTGTCGTGAGCTTCTGAAAGCTCGCCTCACACTTCTCTGTCCACTGAAATGGGGCACCCTTCTGGGTCAATCTAGTCATAGGCGTCGCAATCGATGAAAATCCCTCCACAAAACGATGGTAGTAGCCGGCCAAACCAAGGAAACTACGAATCTCTGTAGCTGAGGAGGGCCTAGGCCAACTCTGCACGGCCTCTATCTTCTTCGGATCCACCCAAATTCCCTCACTCGATACCACATAGCCTAAGAATGCCACAGAACTCAACCAAAACTCACATTTAGAGAACTTTGCATATAACTTCTTCTCTCTCAAGTCTAAAGCACTGTCCTCAGGCACTGCTCATGATCTTCTCGACTCTAGGAGAATAAGAGAATATCATCTATGAAAACAATGATGAATGAGTCGAGATATGGCCTAAACACACTGTGCATCAAATGCATGAAGGCTGCTAGGGCATTGGTCAGCCCAAATGACATAACAAGGAACTTGTAATGGCCATACCGAGTCCTGAAGGCAGTCTTTGGGATATCTGGCTCCCAAATCTTCAACTGATGGTAACCTGAGTGCAAGTCAATCTTAGAAAACACTTGTGCGCCCTGAAGCTAGTCAAACATATCATCAATACGAAGCAAAGGATAACAGTTCTTCACTGTAACCTTGTTCAACGGGCGATAATCAATACACATACGCATGGAACCACCCTTTTTCCTCACAAACAAGACAGGAGATCCCCACGGTGAAACACTGGGGCGAATAAAACCCTTATCAACCAATTCTTGTAACTGATCCTTCAACTCCTTCAACTTAGGAAGAGCCATACGGTACGGAGGGATGGAAATGGGTTGAGTGCCTGGCAACAGATCAATGCCAAAATCAATGTCTCTATCGGGCGGCATGCCCGGAAGATCAGCTAGATATACATTGGGATAATCCCGTACCACTGGGACTGAATCAACAGAAGGGTTATCAACACTAACATCTCTCCCATAAGCTAAATACGCGGCACACCCCTTCTCAACCATGTGTTGAGCTTTAAGGAAAGAGATAACTTTACTGGGAGTGTGATCTAAAGTACCACTCTACTCAACACGTGGAATATCTGGCATAGCCAGCGTCAAGGTCTTGGCGTGACAATCAAGAATAGCAAAATGGGGCGATAACCAGTCCATGCCCAAGATAATATCAAAGTCAACCATATCGAGTAATAATAAATCTGCTCTGGTCTCAAAACCACGAATAGTAACCAAACATGAACGATAAACGCGACCCCTCTCTCGAGGGTGGCCTCTATCTCCCCAACCTCCGCCCCTAGCCAGCTGGGCAGATGGGGTAGCAGCTGGAGCTATGATTATAGACTGAGAACTCTACTGAGCATGTTGTGGCTGAGAAGTCTGTGGGGGTGCACTCCTCCAAAGTCTAGGGCAATCCCTCACCACATGGCGGGTGTCTCTATACTCAAAACAAGATCTGGGAGGGCGCGGTGGCTATGATTGGCTCGAGCTAGATCTGCTGGACTAACCTCTAAAAGCACCCAGCACAGGAGGGGCACTAGAAACTGGAGGTGCATAGTAAGGCTCCTGAGATATAGGTGGAGCTGGAGCACTGCTGGCTGCTGGAAGAGCTGAATGAATGGGGTGACCCACATAACCCCTACCATGATGACCTGTTGCTGGGGTACAGGCACTAGAGTAGTGACCCGACTCTCGAGACCTCTTGGCCTCCCTCTCCACTCGCTCCCTGGCAAGCATACCCTCGATCCTCCTAGAAATGCTCACTACCTACTGATAAGGGATGTTCATCACCAACTCTTGAGCCATGCTAGATCTGATGGGTTGGGTAAGACCCTCAATGAACTTGCGAACTCTCTTACGGACTGTAGCAACCAAGGCCGGTGCATGCCTGGCCAACCTGGTATAGCGGATAGCATACTCTGAAATAGTCATAGTACCCTGGCACAAATGCTCAAACTCTATGCGCCATGCGTCCCTGAGACTCTAAGGGACAAACTCTCTCATGAACATATCTAAAAACTGGCCTCGGCTGGACTGTGTATCTCATAAGTGCGCCACCAATCATAGGCGGCTCCTTGAAGCTAGAAGGCAGTGAAAGAAACCCTGCTGGACTCTACTATGCCCATAGTGCGAAGAATACGGTGACACTCCTCTAGAAATCCCAAAGCATCGTCTGATGCTAATCCACTGAATACAGAAGGCTTGTACTTCTTGAACCTCTCAAGCCTCAGCTGCTCATCCTCAGAAGCTGCTGCCCTGTCCTCGGGCTAAACGGGCACTGTAGGCGGTGCGGGAATAATCTCGGGAACCTTCTCAACATGCACTCGCTGCTCAGGAGTGCGGACGGCGGGAGTCTATGCTCCTCCCCTGGACTGAGATGTGGCTGTATCAAGGGAAAGCAACCCTGCCTGAGCCAAGGTGGTGTACATACTCATGAACTGAGCCAAAGTCTCCTGAAGAGCTGGAGTAGTAGTGGTAGTAGTAGGCGTGCCAGGTGCCTGGGCTCCAATTGGATCTGCTGGTGGTGCCTCATCAGCAGCTCGCCCAGGTGCTCTGGCTGCACCATGTGCGTGTCCTCGACCTCTACCCCAGCGCCGGCCTCTGACGGCTGCAGTAGGGGGCACGGGTGCCTGATCGTCTTGAGTAGCATGTGTCCTCACCATCTGTGAGAGAATAGAAGATAGAAGTTTAGAATTGGTGATCTCAAGATGTCGCATGACATTAAAATCAAATGAAGTGACAATTTCTTCCTAAGAGTTACATAGCTTCTCATAGATAAGTACAGACATCTCCATACTGATCAACGAGACTCTAATAAATCGACCTGTGTTCCGTGACTCCTATGAACCTAGAGCTCTGATACCAACTTGTCACGACCCCAATTCACCCTCCATGAACATGTCGTGATGGACCCTAGTCCCTACGACTAGGTAAGACTAACAATGCAGAAATAATATAACTTGCGGAAATAATTTATTAAACTAAGCAAAATAGAAGGAAAAATTGTATATAAGTGCCACTTGGCATATACAACCCAAAACGCGGAAGTCTACAATATCATCCCAAAAACCCGAAAACTCACAGAAAAACACAGGCTAATAGAAATGTACCACACTGCTCTAACTCTAGAATGTCTAAACAACAGTACGGAAGAGAAGACTAACTACTAAAACCAGAATAATATAGAGAATCTTGGTATGCGGATGCGGAAGATATACCTCGAAGTCTCTCTAGATCTCTCCACCTCGAGGATGATACGCCTGGGCAGAGCTACCTGGATCTGAAGATGAAAAACATGCACAGAAAGGGCATAAGTACACCACAACGGTACTTAGTAAGTGCCAAGCCTAACCTTGGTTGGGTAGTGACGAGGAAGATCAAGGCCCTACTAAGATAAAACAAAATAAATGATAGAATAAGGGAAACAGTATAGATAAAGTCTACAGCGAGAATCTAAACAGGATGAATAAGGAATGTAGTAATAGAAAGTATAAACAAGACAATACAAGGAAATGTTGCTAACAACAATAATGATATCCTGGGGATCTCTTGGTATCCCGAGAATCTCTTGGTATCCTCACCATATACACGAGGGATCTCTTGGTATCCCGAGGATATCTTGGTATCCTTAACAGCAATACGAGATATCCTGGTATCCCAAGTGTCACACCTCCTTTTTACGCACCCACCCCGGAGGGTAAATGTGAGGAGAGTTTTTCCACTTTAAGTGACATTATTCGAAATGGGATTATTTATTCTTTTCAGAGTCACCACTTGGGAAAGGTTTGGCTTTTGGTGTCCCAAGTCACCGGTTTATCTTGAATCTCAAATCGAGGAAATTTTTGACTTACCAAATGAAGTCTGCGAATCAGAAATTCTAAGTAAGAAATTCTGTTGACCCGAGGGAAGGTATTAGGCACCCCCGGATCTCGTGGTTCTAGAACGTCCGCTTAAACTGTTATAAATGGTTTGATATCTAATTTTAATACATGTTATCCTATTGTGCAATTTTAAAGATCATTTACCGCTTTATTATTATTTTTATGAGAATTGCGACGTCGTGAAAATATATCTCGAACCACGTCACATCAATGTACCCGTTGCTATTGACATATTTCGACTCCGTCGAGATTTGGATTTGGTCACATTGCACCCGAGTTTAGGGAGGTAATGTTATTAAAATACGCGCCTAAAGAGTCTAACGCGTTATTATTTTGGGAAAGGCCGTGCAATTCGCTAAACGGCCCATCCCAAATTCCAAATATTTTATTTTAACCATTTATTAAGGGCCCCGCAATTCATGCATTTTTGTTTGGCGAGACTCACCTCACTTTATTATTTAAAGATCAATCAAAAGCGAACTATGATTTTCTATTTATGTTTTGTCTCTAAAAGGGCCTAATTAATTTACATTTAAAGTTCGGACTTCAAATTCAAGTCCGGATTCAAACAAGAGGGGAGAACCTCTTAATTTGAATCCGCTACCTAACTCGAAAGCCCGAATTTATATTACAAATTAACCCCTATATTCCTAGTATTATTTTAAAGGACTTTTGGCTTCTAGTATTTTTGGGCCCTTGAAAGTTTAGCCCCAGCCTGTAACGTGGAGTTGCCCGGCAACTAGGCTTCAGTAAAATTCATTTAAATCAGGCCTGTAACGTGAAGCCCAAACAATATAACTCAAGGTCCAACTCCTATCTAATTAGTGGTGGAATTCTTAGTGTTAACTGACTGTGGATTTAATTCATATGACCACTAGTTTGGACTAACCAAATAGTGGGAATAGAATTGATAGCTCATTTGCTAAACCTATATTGTGCTTGAGGCCTAATTTTGTTTGCTTGAATAATATGCCAAAACAAGGATGAAATTGAACCATTTTTATATCCTAACTGATGTTTACTTATACTATTTGAGTTTCAACAAAAAGCAAGCAAACATGACATATTTAGGTACAAACTTTATTGAAACAGTTAGTACAATTATGAACAAGCAATCCAAGTCCAAAATCTGATTAACTATTACCTAAAAATAAAAAAAATAAAATAATTAATCAAATTAATTCATTTCCTTTTCAATTAATGTAACATATTCAAATTAAGCATAAACAAACCAAATTAAGAGAAAGTTTTAAACTCATAAAATAACACAACAATCATATGGCAGTCATAACTATCAAACCAACAAGAATATGGAGGAAACCTCAAGCAATCACGATTTTCGATTCACAAGATCTCCAACTCCGATTACAACGTAAATTGAGCATTTGTTTCGCAAAAGACAAGAAATCGGAAACAGCGAACAAAGCAACCTCTCGAACCGAAACCCACTGATTCGATCGACTCGACGGTGATGAGGGGATGAAGAAGACCAGAATATGGGGGGTCGTTTTGGCTTCCCAGTGTATATCGTATGTATATCGAATGTATATTATGTATATCCCATATATCGAATGTATATCCAGTGTATACAGAGTGTATACAACTCTTTCCTCACGCTCTCTCGGGGTAGATTTCTCGTTCTCTCTCTTATTTCTCCCCCAGCCCCATTTTTTTCTGTCTCCTCTCCGAAAATCCCAGATCACTCTCCCTCCCTCTTTTTATTTTTGTTCTCCTTTTTTATTTGTATATTTTCGTTCCCTTTCCTTTTGTTTGTGTATGTGTGATATTATAACTTGTGTGAGGAAGTAGTGGTGAGTGAGAGAAGTAAGGGAAGAGGAATTGGGAACGTGAGGAGTGGAGGGTTTTGGGTAAAAGGGAATAAAGTGAGGGGGTACAAAGGGGAGTGGGGGACAAAAGAGAATGGGATGGGGACAAGGGAAAGTGGAAAAAATGGGTGAATGAGATATTAGTGAGATAAAAATTCAAATATGGTCAAAAATTATGTGTTAACACCAAGGATCTCTTGTTTTCCTCAATAGTTATATATATACATGTGTCAGAGATCTCTTGGTATCCCGCACTCTCAGTCCAAAACATATCACGTACAGGGAATCTCCCGAGATGCCTTCTCGTAGACCCTCAATTTTTTTTTTTGGCCAGGATTTTGAAAGAAAAAGCTCCTTGGGTTATGCCAGGGAGATTCTCAGTTTTTTTGGCCGGGATTTGGAAAGAACGAGCTCCTTGGGTTATGCCAGGGAGATCCTCGGTCTTTTTTTGCCGGGATTTGGAAAGAAAAAGCTCCTTGGGTTATGCCAGGGAGAACCTCGGTTTTTTGGTCGGGATTTTGAAAGAAAAAGATCCTTGGGATATGCCAAGGAGAACCTCGGTTTTTTGGTTGGGATTTTGAAAGAAAAAGCTCCTTGGGTTATGCCAGGGAGATCCTCGATTTTTTGGCCGGGGTTTTGGAAAGAAAAAGCTCCTTAGGTTATGCCAGGGAGATCCTCGGTTTTTTGGCCTGGATTTGGAAATAACAAGCTCCTTGGGTTATGCCAGGGAAATCCTCAGTTTTTTTGGCAGGGGTTTGGAAAGAAAAAGCTCCTTGGGTTATGCCAGGGAGATCCTCGGTTTTTTGGCCGGGATTTGGAAAGAAAAAGCTCCTTGGGTTATGCCAGGGAGATCCTCGATTTTTTGGCCGGGATTTGGAAAAGAAAAAGCTCCTTGGGTTATGCCCAGGAGATCCACGAGTTATGCCGGGATTATCTGGGGAATAGGACCCTATGCTACCATGTTGATTTTTTTTTTTTTGGGGGATTTTCATTTTATTTTAATCTTCTTTATTTCTTCTTCTTTATTTTTTCATTTTTTTTTTGTTTAAGAAAAATGAGTAAAATGCAGGAAAGAATTTGGAAGAGACTTCCCTTTTGGATTGATTATTGCTGCAAAGCTGTTTCTAGCCCTTTGCAGTTTCTCTTTGGTTGCACCTGCTTCTTGCAAGGTTGCTTTTGGATTGCACCAGTTTACTGTTTTCAAACAAAGAACAATTGTTAGTATGAAACGGTGGTTAGTTTTGTGGCCTTCATTATTTTGATCTCGGTCCGACTTCTTTGATGAATAACTCAATTGCAACTGCTTGTTTCCTGGGGATCAATTCATTTCAGGCCCTGGAGAACCTCTGATTTTTCCAGACTTCGCCATGATGGTTGGTCGGTGGAACTCAACTTTTGCCTTCATAGGACTTTCCTTTCTGATTATCCTTTTTTTTTTTTTGCATCACGGAACTTTTGGCTCCTCAAACTTGCTGCAACGGCTAGTTGCGTGGCACTTACCTTTTCCAACTTTATTTCACTTTCACAGGCCTTTTATTTCTTGCTTATTTTTTCCAACTTCGAATTCAGAGCATTGGGGATACCTTGACTTTTCAACTCTTTGCCGAGAAGGTTAGCCACGTGGGACTCAACCTTTTTCACTTTATTTGCCTTTATAAGCACTTCGATTTAATTTTCTCCTTCCAAGAGTTTTCAATTCCGGAACATCGGCTGCCATGGCCAGTCGAGGTCGACTTGATGCACCTGCTGAGGCTAGGTATCTTTTTGCACATTAGCTCGCACCAAATGAGAACCCTGTAAATCAGTCTTACCATCCTTTCTTTGTCTCAATTTCGAAACAGTATTAGACCGAAAGGGATTCAAAGAAAACAAACAATAGAATGGAGAATGAGTTTAAAAACAAAAAGTGTCCCTTTCGGGGAAAGGAAAGAAAGACTTATCTGGAGTGTATGCGGACTTCAATGAACACGACATGCCTTTTGTACTGGATGCCTGATCTGTGTAAATCGTTCGACTCTCAAAAATTCATCACAACTTTTGCTTCAAATTCGAGAAACCTTGCCAGGATTTCGCCGATGCTGATGGCTGTGAAGATCTTCTTTTCGATCAGTGGGGGCCCTTTGCAGGTTTTGACTAGTTGACCTTTCTCATTTCTCTTCTTACCATCGCCTTATAGTGCCCGTGTGGGTTTTCACTAACAAGACTCTCTCATTTTGATTTTCTCTACTTACCGTCGCCTTACGGTGCCCGTGTGGGTTTTTACCAATAAGAATCTCTCATTTTATTCCTCTCATTTTATTGTATCAGATCCAAATAACTCTATCCTCCCATTTTGAACCTCTTTGCCGATTGATCAGAAGGACTTGAACAAGGTTTGGGGTGAAAAGAATTTGGATTGAATTACAACTTTGGAACCTTTTGAGTAGGATCATTGCCGAACCATTATATCTTATGCCCCAGTTTCACTTTTGAGGGACTTTGCATTTTTATTTTGGTGTGACTGAACCCCAGAGAGAGGTTGCCTACGTATCCTTTCGGAATCAAGTCGAACGTAGTTCAGGCAACTCCGTTTTTGTTTTTCTTTTGTTGTTTCTTTTTCTTTCTTTTTCCTTTCCTTTTTCACTCTTTTTTTTTCATTTTTCTTATTATTTTTTTCGTTTTCTTTGTCTTTTTTTTTATGACACTTTCAGGTTCCTAAGAGGATAGTCAAAGAAGAGTAACCTGCTCAAATAGGTTTGCAAAGGGTTGATAGTGTTTGGGTAGCGAGAATGAAAGCCTTCGTCATCCCAACAGGAGAATATTAGAACTATATGGAGGATCCAACATAGTATATTTTCACTGCATTTGCATTGACAGTTATTTCAAGGATATTTCCTTCGATGTGTCCCAAGTACAACGCACTCTTTTGGCAGTTCTCTTGTTGCAATGTATGTACATTTCCAATCTGGACCCAATTTTCTTTCAGCTTTTCCAACTCTTTGTTTTATTTTCTTAAACGTATTTTCATTTCGATCTAATCCTTGATTCATTATTTCGAGATCTGACAGCTTTCAGGATCCGGGCATGAAGTCCGCAAGCATGTCGTGTTATTGAAATCTGCATTTAACAGAACTGGAAAGAGAATAAGAAAGAAAAAATAACAAGATTAAGAAAAGATACATTCCTGGACAATGAAATATTAATTTCATTTTTTTTTATTTTTTTTATTTTCTTTTGATTTTTTTTTTTAATTTTGAAGATAGAAGGGTTTATATCGGAAAGTAAGACAATAAAGTAAAACATCCGGATCACACCCTAAGATAATCCGGATGCAGAAAAGATAGCAAGACTAGCTACCGAGACTCCCGTCTGATGGGAAACTTTCGTGCTTGGCGACCATTTTGTGGCTTTCCTTCTGTATCGGCGATTGCTGCAATAGCCTTCAGTGTCGGATCACATTCCTCAGCTTCACAAATAATTCCGACCATAAGCCCTTTCAGTATGTACCTCTTTCCTTTTATTTTATTTTACTTTTTTAATTTTTTTTGTTTTCTTTCGCTCTCTTTTTTTCACTTTTGATTTTTTTTTTTTGCCGCTCTTTTATTTTTGGCACTCTTTTTTTTTTCTCTTTTTTTTGTTTGTTTTGTCACTCTTTTATTTATTTATTTTTTTCACTCTTTTATTTTTCATTTTTGTTTTCACTTAATTAATTCTAAGGCTATGATCGAATCCGATGGGGATTGCCTACTTATCATGACCCCGCATGAATCAGATCTTGCGTAGTTCGGGAAGACTGGGAATGGAGTAAATATACTAACTCGTATATTTATTTTTTTTTGAAAGAAATGCTTTTAGAAGAAGAAAGGAAATATTTTTTTTTTTTATTTTTGATTTTTGTTTTTATTTTTGAAAGAAAGACTTCTAAAAAATTTTTTTCTTTTTATTGGAACTTTGGGAATATCTTCGGACTCAATTTTTCAAAATTTGTATATTTTTTATATTTTTTATTTATGAAAGGAGTATTTTAATAATTTATTTTGACCTAAAAGGAAAAAGTGGCTATTTTTCAAAAAATTTCTTTATTTAGAAAAAAAAACAAGGACTTGGTTTTGCAGATACGGTCTTTCAGCACTTCTGGGAGGAAGATTTTAAGGTTGTGCCCGTAAACCATTTAAAAATGACTTAGAGTGACTGTTCTAGCAAAAACAGCCTTCCGACGCCCTTTTGGGGACATTCGGCTTATTTTAAACAAGAATGGTATCACCCGACTTATTTATGACAAAAATTAAAATCTTGATATTTTTTGGGCTACTTTTGCAAAAGGGAGGTTGGACCCGATGAGGGTTGCTTACGTATCTCACATCCGGTGAGAATTAAACCAACGTAGTTCGGGCAAATAAGCTAACTCTTTTCTTTTTTTGGAATTTTTGAAAAAAAATGCTTTAAAAGAATAAAGGATTTTTTTTTTTTGGATTTTTGTTTCTTTTTAGAATTTTCTAAAAAAAATGCTTTAAAAGAAGAAAAGGATTTTTTTTTTAGATTTTTGAATTTGAATCTATTTTTATTTTTAAAATAAAGACTTCTAAAAATTCCTTTTCTTTTGATTGGAACTTTGGAAATTTTAGAAGTAAAAAGAAAATATTTTTGTTTGAATTTTTATTTGTTTTATCTTTTTCTAAGGAAAAAAGAAAATGTTTTTGGATTTTGGATGTTACCTCTTAATTTCGAAAGAAGGACTGTTAAGAAAATATTTTGGATTTTTGAGTTTTTTATTTATTTACAAAAGCACTTCTAAAGAAAAGCGAAAAAAATTTTTGACTCAAATTTTCAAAGTTTTTATGGATATTTACAAAATAAAGACAGCTAAAGAGCATTTTTTTGGATTTTTGTTTCTGATATTTTTTGGATTTTATTTTTTGAAAAAGACTTCAGAATGAAGGAAACCCGTATTTTGGATTTTGATTTTTATTGATTTTTTTTTTTTTTCGTATGAAAGACATTAGAAAGAAAGAAACCATTTTTTTTTAAAAAAAAAACTACTTTTTTTTCTGAATTTTCTAAGGAAAGATTTCAAAGAAGGAAGTAAAGGAAAATATTTTTTTGGGTTTTTTTGAAAATTGAGGTCTGAACCGATGAGGTTTGCCTACGTATCTCACATACGATGAGAATCAGACCCGCGTGGTTAGGTCAGATAAAACGAACTATTTTTGAAAACAAGACTTACCCTTTTTTTTCATCGGCAAATAAAATAAACTATAAAAGTATTTTTTTTTTCAAAAATCTGGCAGAGTTTCGGTACTATTTGGACATCGGTTCTTTCAAAACCAGTGATTAATTCCCTTAACTATCATTTCTTTTTTTTTTCAATATTCAAAAGCCGGTCAGCATGTAAGTCCGAAGCAAATAAATGCACAGAAAGCAAGTAAGATGCATCAGGATGATCTTTTTCATTTTAGGTAAACCTGTCCTAGACAGACCCAACCCTTGTGGTGAGTCTCCTAAGTCAAATGCACATGATGCAAGCAAACGTTCCTACTAGGGATCCGGCATGAGGCTTTGTTTTTCTCGGTTCAAAACCTGGATATGTGTTCTAGACCGTGTACCCGAGCGGACAACTCGAGTCGAGGAGGGGGTTACGTACCGGGGACCCGCCGGGATCGTCCGGCTTTGTAACTTATCTGACCTCTTTCTTATTTCAAGGTAAGACACTAATAGAATAGGGAGTCTCCGCCAGTAAGCACATCCCCGGAGGTGAGAAGAGAAGGGTTTCGGCACAGTTTATATATACAGTCCAAATAATATCAAAGCGGTAAAATATTTAGCACATTTAGCAGGAAAACATGCAGAAAAATTAGATAAAGCCGAACATAACAGTTATTCTAAGCTCGAATTCTTAAACCCTAAACCGGAATTCTGGGTTTGTATCCCCAGCGAAATCGCCATAAATGTCACACCTCCTTTTTACGCACCCACCCCGGAGGGTAAATGTGAGAGAGTTTTTCCACTTTAAGTGACATTATTCGAAATGGAATTATTTATTCTTTTCAGAGTCACCACTTGGGAAAGGTTTGGCTTTTGGTGTCCCAAGTCACCGATTTATCTTGAATCCCAAATCGAGAAAATTTTCGACTTTCCAAATGAAGTCTGCGAACCAGAAATTCTAGGTAAGGAATTCTGTTGGCTCGAGAGAAGGTATTAGGCACCCCCGGATCCCGTGGTTCTAGCACGGTCGCTTAAACTGTTATAAATCGCTTGATATCTGATTTTAATACATGTTATCCTATAGTGCAATTTTAAAGATCATTTACCGCTTTATTATTATTTTTTATGAGAATTGCGACGTCGTGAAAATACATCTCGAACCACATCACATCAATGTACCCGTGGCTATTGACATATTTCGACTCCGTCGAGATTTGGATTTGGGTCACATAAATATGCACCCGAGTTTAGGGAGGTAATGTTATTAAAATACGTGCCTAAAGAGTCTAACGCGTTATTATTTTGGGGAAGGCCGTGCAATTCGCTAAACGGCCCATCCCGAATTCCAAATGTTTTATTTTAACCATTTATTGAGGGCCCCGCAATTCATGCATTTTTGTTTGGCGAGGCTCACCTCACTTTATTATTTAAAGATCAACCAAAAGCGAACTATGATTTTCTATTTATGTTTTGTCTCTAAAAGGGCCTAATTAATTTACATTTAAAGTCCGGACTTCAAATTCAAGTCCGGATTCAAACAAGAGGGGAGAACCTCTTAATTTGAATCCGCTACCTAACTCGAAAGCCCGAATTTATATTACAAATTAACCCCTATATTCCTAGTATGATTTTAAAGGACTTTTGGCTTCTAGTATTTTTGGGCCTTGAAAGTTTAGCCCAGGCCTGTAACGTGGAGTTGCCCGGCAACTGGGCTTCAGTAAAATTCATTTAAATCAGGCCTGTAACGTGAAGCCCAAACAATATAACTCAAGGTCCAACTCCTATCTAATTAGTGGTGGAATTCTTAGTGTTAACTGACTGTG
Organism: Nicotiana glauca; assembly: GCA_026770625.1. Lineage (NCBI taxonomy): Eukaryota > Viridiplantae > Streptophyta > Magnoliopsida > Solanales > Solanaceae > Nicotiana > Nicotiana glauca. The sequence goes on from MU684360.1 coordinate 115,024, forward strand.
GATTTAATTCATATGACTACTAGTCTGGACCAACCAAATAGTGGGAATAGAATTGATAGCTCATTTGCTAAATCTATATTGTGCTTGAGGCCTGATTTTGTTTGCTTGAATAATATGCCAAAACAAGGATGAAATTGAACCATTTTTACATCCTAACTGATGTTTACTTATACTATTTGAGTTTCAACAAAAAGCCAGCAAACACGACATATTTAGGTACAAACTTTATTGAAACAGTTAGTACAATTATGAACAAGCAATCCAAGTCCAAAATCTGATTAACTATTAACTAAAAATAAAAAAAATAAAACAATTAATCAAATTAATTCATTTCCTTTTCAATTAATGTAACATATTCAAATTAAGCATAAACAAACCAAATTAAGAGAAAGTTTTAAACTCATAAAATAACACAACAATCATATGGCAGTCATAATTATCAAAGAAACAAGAATACGGAGAAAACCTCAAGCAATCACGATTTTCGATTCACAAGATCTCCAACTCCGATTACAGCGTAAATTGAGCATTTGTTTCGCAAAAGACTAGAAATCGGAAACAGCGAACAAAGCAACCTCTCGAACCGAAACCCACTGATTCGATCGACTCGACGGTGAGGAGGGGATGAAGAAGACCAGAATATGGGGGGTCGTTTTGGCTGCCCAGTGTATATCGTTTGTATATTGAATGTATATTATGTATACCCCGTATATATCAAATGTATATCCAATGTATACAGAGTGTATACAGCTCTTTCCTCATGCTCTCTCGGGGTAGATTTCTCGTTCTCTCTCTTATTTCTCCCCCAGCCCCGTTTTTTCTGTCTCCTCTCCCAAAATCCCAGATCACTCTCCCTCCCTATTTTTATTTTTGTTCTCCTTTTTTATCTGTATATTTTCGTTCTCTCTCCTTTTGTTTTTGTGTGTGTGTGATATTATAACTTGTGTGAGGAAGTAGTGCTGAGTGAGAGAAGTAGGGGAGGAGGAATTGGGAATGTGAGGAGTGGAGGGTTTTGGGGAAAAGGGAATAAAGTGAGGGGGACAAAGGGGAGTGGGGACAAAAGAGAATGGGGTGGGGACAAGGGAAAGTTGGAAAAACGGGTGAATGAGATATTAGTGAGATAAAAATTCAAATATGGTCAATAATTAGGTGTTAACACCAAGGATCTCTTATTTTCCTCAATAGTTATATATATAAATGTGTCAGGGATCTCTTAGTATCCCGCACTCTCAGTCCAGAACATATCACGTACAGGAAATCTCCCAAGATGCCGTCTCGTAGACCCAAATTTAAAACGTATAATGACAGCTCAAACAACAAGAAAAATACTAAACTCGAAACAAGTAATAGCAAATTCTAGCCTAACATGCTTCATGGAGTACAAACAAGACAATTTAAGCAAATAGGCAAGTAAGTCAACTAAATATGTTTCTCTAAGCTAACACAGGAAAAGCTTACAATTACGATAAATAGACAAGCAAGAAAACTCAATTGAAATACTTCATGTAAAAATGGATTTTCCAACAATTAGCTCAAGTATGCGCTCGTCACCTCACGTACGAAGTATTCAAATATCAAATGTCATGTCCTAAGGGGAGAGGTCCCCCACACAAGGTTAGACAAGTCACTTACCTCGAACCGGCTCAAAAATCAACTAGAAACCACGCCTTTGCCACCAGTATCCGACTCCAAATGGCCCAAATCTATTCAATTTGATTACATGTCATTAATAACATCTCACACAACTGATTTCACAATTTAATTCAAAGCTAAGACGTGAAATTAGGTAAAGTGACCAAAATGCCCCTCAGGCCAACATCTCGGAACCGGATAATTTTTCACATTTTCATAACCCTCGTACTCTCTCGAGTCTAACTATATAAAAATCTCTCAAATCAGATGTCAAACACACAATCAAATCTAAATAATTAAGTCTATGAAGTTTCTTCCAAATTACCCCCAATTCGAATTTAAATGAAGAAATTAGCTATAGATTGATGGAATATAACTAGAAAGGGTTAAAGAATCGTTACCCAATGATCTTCTCTTCAAAACCCTCTCAAAATCTCCCTCCCCGGAACTCAAATTCGATTTCTCTAACTTTTGAAACTAACCCTTGAATTTCTTATTTCTGACCAGAGGTTTCCGCTTTTGCGGAACCTATGTCGCTTCTACGGTTTTCAATAACCAGCCCAGGGACCGCATCTGCGATAATAATCTCGCAGGTGCGAAATCGCGTCTATGGAAATTCTTTTGCTTCTGTGGAAAACTAAGGGAACACTAACTTCCGCTTCTGCGATGCCCAGACCGCTTGTACGGCTCCATTTCTGTGGTTCCCAAGCCGCAGAAGCAAAAATACCAGAAGAAGAAATGCTTCAGCTGCTGCAACACTTCCCTGATATTCCCGACAACCATCCAAAATCATCCCGAGGCCCCCGGGATCTCAACCAAAAGCACCAATAACACCTAATATCCTATTCAAACTTGTACCAATCCTTAAAAACACCTTAAACAACACTGGAAACCCGAATTAATCAAGGATTTTAGCCTAAGAACTTCAAATTTCATAAAAAATACGCTTTCGATCAAAAACCTAACCAAACCTCGTCCGAATGACCTAAAATTTTACACACACATCCCAAATGAGATGACGGAGCTACTGCAACTTCCAGAATTCTATTTAGACCCTAGGATAAAAATCTCACTATCGGACCGGAAACTTCAAAAACTCAAACTTTGGCATTTCAAGCCTAAATTAGCTACGGACCTCCAAAACACATTCCGAATATGCTCCCAACCCCGAAATCACCTAAAGGAGCTAACGGAACCATCGGATTTCAGTTCTGAGGCCATCTTCCCACTGTTCCAACTACGGACAACTTTCTAACACTTAAGCTCTCATTTAGTGACAAAGTGTCCCAAAACTCTCCAAAACTCAAAACCAAATATCCCGGCAATTAAAATTAGCATAAAAGACTTGGGGAAAGCAGTTAATAGGGGATCGAGGTGTAAATTCTTAAGACGACCGGCCGGGTCGTCACATAACTCTAAACATCCTTAATCTTGTCTCTAACCTTTAGTATCTGTAGGTGTTAATTTACTATTATAATTTGTTAGTTAATTAGTTAAACACAAGAATCTCAATATCTATAAGTTAGGAATTATTCAAGTTTGTCTTCTTAGTGATAGTGAACAGTTGTAGCTAAACCTTAGTTCTCTGTGGGATTCGACTCTGGACTTGTAAACCGGATTATATTTGCAACGACCGCTTAGTCTTTTTTATAAGGCATAGTTGGGCGTGATCAAATTTTTGCGTCATTACCAAGGAATTAACGGTATAGCTGTAGGTGTATATATTTCTAGGTTGCAAGTTTGAACTTTTATTTTTGTTTTCTTGTATTTGATTATTTTTTATTTTATTTTTATTTTTGACTTGAGAGACATGACATCTTAGATTTATGAGAGTTTTCATGTTGGTAATTCTACTTTTGATCCTTCTTATGCATATTGTGGAGGAAATCACCCTGGGCAAAATTATCAAAATATCGAGAGCGAGTTATGTGCACTAACTCAATCTTATGTGTGGATTGTGTGTGATGTGTGTGGTGGTCAAGATGGTCACTTTCATGGTTGTGCTTATAGTTCTTATCTTCCCCCAACCCCATACTTTGATGGTTCTTCTTTTTCTTGTGAAGTTAATAGGAACAAAGAACCCGGGGATGATGATTGGAAAGAGATCAAAGATATGTTAAAGTGATGCATGGAACTATATGATAAGAAACCACGACAGATACAAAGGCAAGAGGCAACTATTCATAACTTGGAGGCTCAAGCAACAACAACAACAACAACAACAACAACAACATAAAACCCAATTTAATCCCACTTAGTGGGGTCTGGGGAGGATAATGTGTACGCATACTTTACCCCTACCCTAGGGTAGAGAGGCTATTTCCAAATAAACCATTGGCATCCTTCCCTCCAAGAGCTTCTCGCCTTGCTCTTGGGGAGACTCGAACTCACAACTTATTGGTTGGAAGTGGAGGTTGCTTACTATCAGAGCAACCCCTCTTGTCTACTTGGAGGCTCAAGTGAATAAATTAATTGAACCTTATAAAGTGCAACAAGTTGACATTGTGGATAGTAGCCAATATGAGTATGAATTGGCTGCAGAAATTGCCATTATACTGGAGGATTTTAAAAAATATGGGGATGAGCTAGAGGAGAAGGCCTGAGTAGAAAAACAACAATCAATCGAACAAGATTTTGAGGATGCCGATGTCGTAGAAGAGATACTAGAGTCAAACAAGGATATTGAGGATACATATTTAGTTGACTCTAGTGTCATTAGTGTTATTGATGTAGATAATCCCAATATTTATGTAGTTGAGTGCATTGGTCCATACTCCAGGCATTTTTCCACATTGTGTTTGGATGATGATATAGAAATAGAGTCGTATGAGCTACTTGAGGAGTCAAGGAGTAAGGAAAAAGATGCCTACATTTTTTAATTCTTTTTGCTAGAATGTCGGGAATACACATCTCATCCAAAGGCCAAGAAGTGTGGAATACCATATTATTTTATTGGGGCAGCTAGATTCGTTCTACCATTCCAGGAGCATGATCACAGAGCAGAATCAAAACTTGGGGTCCTTCATAAGTACAAAGTGGAGGCAGAAAGTGATAAGCGTCGTGTCGCGACGTTAAATCAAGCGTTTGTTGGGAGGCAACCCGGTATTACTGCTTCTTTTATTTTATTTTTTATTTATTTTTTAGTTATATTATTTTGGTAGTGTCGATTTTTGAGTTTCTAGGAGCATGGAAAGCAAAGCTATTGGAAGGATGCAATAACAAACAAGATTGTCAGAACTAAGTGTGAGGTACCCGCACGAAGGACCAAGCTTGGGAGAAGTCTGAGTACCCCATGAGCTGCTAGTGCTTCGGCCTTTGGCCTACCAATGAGTTTCTTTCACCCTCTTATTAGTATGGTGTGCATTGGGGACAATGCACAATTTTAAGTGTGGGATGAAGAGATTGTCTGGGTGACTTTCTATGCTATTTTAGTTGTGTGAGTTTAATTGAATATCTTTTTTATTTTATAGAAAAATGGAATAAAAAGATTTGACTTTTCCCAATGATGGATATCCTAGACAATTTTCTTGAGGGATTTAAGTCCAAAGAAAAAAAGGACAAAAAGGTTTTCTTTGTAGGTAGTGTAGTAACTCCCCCTTGGTTTTTCTTTGTGTTGCGGTTCTTTTCCCAAGGTTTTGTTTGAACCGGATGTAGTTAGATTTATTTTTTTTAGGAGTAGGAGCTAGTGTGAGATGAATTGAATCACATAGATATCTCTTGACTTTGTTATGCCTTGACAATAACGAGTACTTTGGTTGTGATGCTTAGGCTCAGTTTTTGACTCTTGTAGAAGTACCTTAAATTATATGATCTTAAATTTGCTTAGCTGCTTTGACTAGAGTGTCTTGATAAAAAACAAACCTTAATGAGTTATGTGCCATGTGTGTGTAAGGTTTTGTGTTATTCTATGCGTACAGTTGATGTCTAGAACTTGCCCCGTATGTTTGCAAAGCGAAATAGTAGTTCTATTCAGTCTCGGAAGTGATATAAGCGTTTCTTTGTTGAGCCATCTTTGTATTATTTACCCTTCTAATTGTTATGTATCGTAGTTAACCCCTTTGAGCCGGTAATCCTTTTTCTTTGGCAACCACATTACAAGTCTTGCCCAATTGTTTGAATTAACTATTTATTTGAACTTTTTCACCTCTCATGAGCACTTGAATTGTTGTAATTTTGTAAAAGTTAAAGTGGGGTGGTTGGTTTGGCTTTTGAGTGGAACTAATGAAATAAGGAGAAAGGAGCATGTAATCCTTTTTCTTTGGCAACCACATTACAAGCCATACCCAATTGTTTGAATTAACTATCTATTTGAACCTTTTCACCTCTCATGAGCACTTGAATTGTTATGAACCTTTGTAAAAGTTAAGGTGTGGGGTGGTTGGTTTAACTTTTGAATGGAACTAATGAAATAACGAGAAAGGTGCATTATGTTGAAAAAAAAGTGTGAGCCACTTGAATTGAAAAAAAATAAAGAAAAAAAATAGTTGTATTGTCGCTGAAAATTATTCTTTCATAGTGGTGGCTCTTGATGTAATTTTGCTTAAAAAGTATGGATTTAAATATATTGATATAAAGGTGGATTTTTTGTTTGACATAAGTATGAGCTTGAATGTTAAAGTATATGTATTAAAGTGCTTAGGGAGGTGTAGTCACTCTTATATCCAAATGTATCCTACCCATCCTGTAGCCTACATTACAACCAAATAAAGTCCTACTTGATCCTAGACTGAATGAGCTCGATTAGTAGAGTAGTACACTACGGTCAAGTCTATGGTGCATCTTTTGTATAATATGAATGTTATTTCTAAGAGTGAGTGAATTTTTTCTATCTTGAGTTCCTAATTGTTCTTAAATTTTATTTTGTGTGTGTGGAACTACTCTTGTTTGTATTGTGAGGGCACTTGATTCATGAAGAAAAGGTAATGCCATTAACCTCTATGATTAGAGTAAGTGAGTGAGTGGTGAATAATGCATGGTACTTGCGAGTCAAATCTTGAGGTGGAGATGTTACACCCTTGTGCTTATTCTATTTTAAAGATTCTTGGTGTTTAAAAAGGCTGTGTCCATAAGTGTAGCTTAATTGCTTGAGGAGGAGCAAATATTTAAGTGTGGGGTATTGATGTGTGGCTATAATTCATGGTTTTGGCATATTATATGCTTTAATGTTGAAATACACTTTGTTCGAGCGTAATGAAGGTTACTTTATGTGTAGGTGCATCAGAAATGAAAGTGGAGCTAAAGGGATGCTTAAATGCCAAAAGGACGCTCGAGAACGGTGAAAGGGAGAAACCGAGCAAAAGCCAGATCGACTAGCCTTTATCCAGGTGAGGCCAGCTTAAAGCCAGGCCTAACCAGGCTTTATTCAGGTGAGGCCAACTTAAAACGAGGCCTAACTAGGCTTTATCCAAGTGAGGCTAGATTAAAGTTAGGCCTAGGCTAGCTTTATCCAGGCGAGGCCAGCTTAAAGCCAGGCCCAGGCTGCCATTATCCAGGCGACGCCAGGCCTAAAACTAGGCCCAGTCTGAGTTTTGAAGGTTTTTATTGATTCCCGGTTTGACTAGGAGTTCATCTACACATTTAGGGCTTGTCCTAAACATATAAATAGACCCAAAAAGGTCACTTTGAGTGTTTTTAGACATAAGGAGAGAGGAGATCGAATTTAAGATAGACTTTAGGCCTAAGGATAGCACGAAGTCGTCATGAAGACCGGGGATTCGACCTAAGGAGGCAAGAACACACTAGGAGCAAGGCGAAGAATTCTTCTACGAGTTTTTCACTGACTTCTTCCTGTTTTCCATTATTGGTTATGAATTCTAGTATTTTAATTATGCATACTATTATGAATATCTAATTTATTATCTATGGTTCTGATGGAACCTTTTGGAGGATAATTTTCCTGTTACATTAATATAGATTTGCTGTAGTATTTTCTCTGTTTGTTCAACTATGGTATTATTGTGGTTGGTTGAAGGGCTCTCAATCGACTATGCCTATTTAGTGTGTATTACTTGAGAGAGAGTGCATATTTAGGTAGTTGTTGAACAACATCACTCCTAGCGTATATGAGGGATCAATACGGAGGGTTTAAAGGTGGGATTGGGAATAACGAAATCTTGGGTGCGATCCAAGAATTCGGGAGTGTATCTAGCAAATTTGGTAATTACTCAGGAGAGAGTTAGGACAGTTAGAGCGCTTGTGATTGGTAGAGAATACTTAGGCAAATTTATAGAAAATGTAGCGGGAAGGATTCTGACAATTGGGAAAATCATAACTCCAAACCTCCTTAATCTTGTCTCTAACCCTTGGTATTTATATTTATTAATTTACTATTTTAATTTGTCTGTAAATTAGTTAAACACAAGAATCGCAATATCTATAAGTTAGGAATTATTCAAGCTTGTCTTTTTGGTAATAGTGAACAATTGTAGCTAAACCTTAGTTCTCTATGATATTCGACTCCGGACTTGTAAATCGGATTATAATTGCAACGACCTCTTAGTCCTCTTTATAAGGCATAGTTGGGCATGATCAATAACTTAAACTAGTTTAAAATTTGCTCTTATAGCGAGAATGAGAAATCAGTCCAAGTCGCATAAGGGCCATCATAAAGATTTTTGATGGCCTGTGTGATTATCTTCATAGTCTGCTTAACCGGCCTGAACCTGAAATTTAACAATAAAAACACATGAATATATTAGTAAAGACGTTGCAAAACAATAGAGGCAAAAATAAAAAATAACTCTTACCCATCACCCTCAGGGACTATGATGATCCTGCCATAGCGATCATAATGCACTACCTCCAGATCATTATCCTCAGCTTGTGTACTAGAGGTATGTGTAGTTGGTGTAAGGAGCTTAGAGTTGTTGTCTCACAGGTGAAGGGTTAAAATAGATGGAGTCGATGATAAAGATGGTTGCGATCCCTATGACTGTGACATACTGAATGCGACCTATGTGGCTGTGATATTGATGGCTATGACCCGAGTAGATGTGATATGGATAAATGCGATCCATGTGGCTGTGATACGTAGGGATGCGATCCCCATGATGTGATGCAAATGGCAGCGATCCTCGTGGTTGTGATGTAGATGGATGCGATCCACGTGGCAGTGAGTCAACTGGATTGTATGTCAGACGTATAGTCCTATAGATCCTTCAATCATATTCCTCTGCTTAACAACTTGTTTGCATTTGTCAATTGTCCTACATAATATCATGTTAGCCAAGAACATTAAAATAAAATAGACTATTATATCAAACCTATAATATTACCTCTCAAAGGAATACATCTATCTGTATTGAACGGGCCCTCCAAGTCGTGCCTCGTGTACAAGGTGTATTGGAAGGTGTTCCATCACATCAAAGAAATAACATGGAAATATTTTTTTTCCATCTTACTAGAAGTTACATAAATGTTCTGATCCATCCGAAGTAAATTTTCTTCCCTTCATGTGGTAGAAAATAAGTCTTTGAAAAACAAACTAATCTTTGTGATTAGTTTCCAGATTCTTTCAGACAAATCATAAAATGCTATAGGCGCTATGGTCCCCATTAAAACATGACAGTCATGACTTTTCAAATGGCTCAACTTTCCTACCTCCATATCTACTTTTTTTCCTAAATTCGACGCATAACCCTCAGGCGTCTTCAATTTCGTAATCCAATACAAATTTGTCATTTTTCCTCCAAAGTGAATGTGTAACTTGCTTTGGGCTTGAAAACCTTACCATTGTTTGTTGTCTGCAAGTGTAATTCAGGTCGCCTGTTACATTCTTGCAAGTCCATTCTAGCCTTCAGGTTATCTTTTCTCTTACCTTTAACATCCATCACAGTGTTGAACAAATTTTCAAAATAATTCTTTTCAATATGCATGATATCAAAGTTGTGTCGGAGAAGATTATTCTTCCAATACGAAAACTTTCAAAATGTGCTCTATTTTGTCCAATTATGTGTAACACCATATCCAAGAAATCTATAAGGTGGAGCCTCAGTAACTTTACTGAAGTTCTTGACCCTTTCCCAAATTTCCTCACTTAAAACTATCAGAGGTGGCGAATCATATTCCACTTTATTCTTTTTTAATGTATTTTTCATCCTTCTAAACTCATGAATATTAGGCTGTTTAGAACTAATTCTTCTATATTTCATTCATTCATCACTAATAATGCATGACATAGATTAATCTATAGAGGTCGAAGTGTTTTATTTTTAATATTCATCGATGTCGAAACGTTTTGTTTTGAATATTCATCGATGCATCTAAGTAAGTTATAAATCGATGAATCAATTTACAAATAGATATATTTGATGATGATCAATTATAAATATTAATTAGATTATTGCTTCTTCACAAGTCTATCCCCAAAAGAACCCGACCCTGTGGTCCTAACACTTCGTGTTCTTATTTAGACCTACACACACACTTTGTTGTACTACTTTAACTATATATAGCTTGTTATAGTGTATGTTAGTGTATTCATTATTTGTATTAAAAAATAAAGTGTTAACGGATTATATTTCTATTATTTAGATAGTAAATATCAAAGTGATTCAAAATTTTGACCATATTTGACCTAATAAGCACCCAAATTTTGGTCGGTTATTCCAGGAAATAAAATATACCGAGAAAAGCTGGTCGATAAATGCTTCCCCTACAATAATCGACCAACTTTGGACGGTAAACTTAAATATAGATTCTATAAATTTTAAAAAATATTTTAAATAATAATATAATTAGTAAAATTTTAAAAAGTGGGTCAACATTGCCGACAAGAGATGGTCGGTAATCAAGAAGCTGCTTTAACTAAGCAAGTCTGACCACTTCGGTCAATTTTTGACCAATATACAGACCAACTTTGGTCGGTATGTAATTTAAAAAAATATATAAAATACTTCTTTTTGTAGTTTCCATCTGTGTTGGACAGTTTTATAGTCGCTTTTGTTGACCGACCAATATTGGACGGTATAGCTTGGTCGGTTTTTCCCTGATTTCTAGTAGTGAGGCTCTTAAATCATTTGGTATGAGAACTAAGTTATTCCCGCGATTATAGTTCGGTATATAATTTCTGAATAAATTTATTCCACATTGGAGATGAGATAAAATAATCCCAAGTTTAATGGGATAATGTGAGATAAGGTGTGATATTCATGATTAAATTGAGATAAATCAATACTATGTTTGGTTGACAGTAGGGACAGATCTATATTGTCAGCCAATTATAATATAAATTTAATCTTATACCTTATCCGACGTGTCAAACGAGCTCATGCAAGAGTATTTACTTATATCTCAAAAGCGTAGAAGACATTCATTCCCCAATAGTTTACGTCGCTTCTTCGAAGAAATTCACAACTTTGTTCTGGGAGGAATTCATTTTTTTGCTGGACTTGGATTTCAATTGGTTTAATAAAATCCGGAGGACCTAAGTTCTTTAAGGACATAAATTACTAATCTATTTTTGTGAACAAAACTCTCTCAATGTAAATGCACATGAATGATATGCGTAGACGTACAATGATAATAAAAGGCACATATTGGGATTGACATATGATTAGACTAAAGCGTGGAATAAATATTCTCAACCACAAATAATGTTTGAAGAGGGAGACTATATAACGTTGTCACATTCTCTCGGAAGAACTGTCTAAATTTGAATTTTTTTAAGCTACCTTTTATCCTTTATTAGATTGGTCACAGTCCAAAATTTATAGTTTATGTTCGCTGCTTCCATACAAAAACAAATTAGTCATCAAGAAAAAGAGAAAGTAACAAAGAAGTCTCTCTTCCGTGGAAAAAGCAATAGTTTAATTTCAAACAAAAATACAAACAACTGCAGGAAGAAGAAGAATAAAACGACGATAAATTTTAGGACCCCATGCCAAACCGGCAGCAGAAATAAAAAAGAACACACAAGCATAGCCCAAATTAATATATTTCACGTCTAGTAGCATGTCAGGTTCTTATGTTTTCACTTTCTTTAGTTCTAGCCAACTCTTTGATGTCATCAACGAGGCAGTCGAAGTTATTGTACGACGAACCTCCTTCTCCAACACTTAGTTTTGCCAACTTTGATAATTCCTCAATTGAGTTCTTCAACTCGTCTCTTTTTATTTCCATCAGATTCTTTATCATTCTCTCTATAGTTGATCTGTCACATTTGTCCTTCATGTCCAACCCTATTTGCCATAATTCATTTACTAATCTACTGTTGACTCTCTGATCCACATAATGTGGCCAGCATATCATGGGCTTTCCCTCACTGACACTTTCCAATGTTGAGTTCCACCCGCTATGTGTTAAAAAGCCAGCAACGGATGGGTGGGCCAGTACCATCTTTTGTGGAGCCCAACTCACTATGTAGCCATTTCCCTTGCAACCCTCTGCAACTTCCTTCATAAATTGAATGTCTGATTCGCCTTCCTTCAAAATGTTGGGCCTCAAAACCCACAAAAATTTAACTTTACTATTCAATAGGCCATGTTGAAATTCCAAAATCTCCTCCTTTGATACAACTACAACACTTCCAAAACTTACATAAAGTACTGATCCCATGGGTTGCGCATCAAGCCATTTAATAGAACTATGATCTTCTTCCCACAAACTATTTGATGATGGAGTGTTTTTTGAAGTAAGTTTAGCCTTTAAGTGCAAGTGTAGTGGCCCAATTGCATATGGTTTAGGAGAGTAAGACTGAATACAAGAAAGAAAAGGCTTATCTAAATCTTCAAATGTATTTAATATGAGACCATGGGATTGTGGGATCCGCTCAACTTGCTTTAAAGCGGATACGAAATCAGTATCAGTCTTATAATCCATGTGACAAAAGGGTGGAAGATCTCGTCGGCGAAGAAGACTTTCCATGGCAGGTATATGTGTTACTGATGCATCCAAGTCATTGTCTAGAAAGAAAATATAAAGTTAGCTCTGCATTCCAAATTTGGATGAGTTGTTTTATAATATCCTCTTCAATATGTCATTTCAAGTGGGGAATCTTACAAATTAAGAAAGAAAGAAAAATGTCATTTCAAGTCAAAAGACCTTTCTTTTAATGGCTGTTCCGACCAAATGGGAACTAATTGCCAATAAGCAGATTAAAGTCTAAAGTGTTGCTAGTCACTTTCTTCTCTCACCTATGTCATTTCGAGCGCTAGCACTGTTTTTTGCACCAAATTTCACACTAAAATGGTGTAATACTAAATTTACTTCAACCATTACACCATTTTTTACACTAAATCTTCTCTCTCTTCTATATTATATTATTATCTTTTATTTACTTTTTATTTTTTATTTCCTTCAAACTAATACTATCTTTTTTCTTTTTTCCATATTCATTATATATAATTCACATTCACCACTTATATAACTATCTATTACAAAATTATTTTAAAGGATAAATTAACAAAAAGTCAAATCATTGATAAAAGATAAGTAAATAAATATTACATCATAGTCAAATTTAATTTAAGTACCACATAAATATTTAATTTTCACATTTATTCTCCCATAAATGATCTATTAATGCATTACGATGTGCGAAATGCACATCTTTATCCTTAATTTTTTTGTGTCGAGTTAAAAATTATTCAAATCGATGATCTTCATCGACTACCATTTCTACCGTAGGAGCTGGACATTCACGTGCATCTTCAATTGGTGCATTAAGATCACGCTCGTCCTCAATTAGTGGTTATATTTCTTTTTATACAACTATAATAATAATTAAATTAACTTATAATTTTATATAAATATAATATATACTAATATATCAAAAAATAGGATATAAAATTAAAATTATAAAGATCTTAATATAAAAGTTAATTATATACACAATATATGATAAAGTAAAAGTCCAAAAATAAAATAATTGAATAAAATAATATTAAACCAAATATAGAGTGATGAATAGTGTTGCACCAAATTTGGTGTAACACTATTCATGCTTTATAATAGAGCAAAAAATGTTATTGCATTGGAGCAAAAATACACTATTTCTTGCACCAAATTTGGATTTGGTGCAAGATATAGAGTGGCATTGGAGATGCCCTTATTAGTGGTATTCTTTTCCATAATTTGTCTCAACTCTCAATTGTTGATGCTCCACACATCGATGTGCCTTTATATTCATAAAAATCGTTTGTCATTCATTTTCATATGCATTTCTATTTCAATCTACATTGGTTATTTTCTATGTCGTCCTTCGGGGCGACTCAACAAGATTAGAGGCTTAAAATTAAAATTTAATCAGAGAACTTTTTTGAAATAAAACCCTCATATATAATTTTTAAATCTATTTTTTCTAGCACTATGTAAAAAATATACTAAATAGACTATCATTATACGAAATATATACAAAATAGATTATCACGATACAAAATGCAAGACACTTCCGGCTTTCGTGATTCGTATCCATTTTAATCAATTTATGGAATATATAAATATTACGCCCTCCGTTTCAATTTATGTGAACCTATTTTCTTTTTGGTATGTGCCAAAAAGAATGACCCATTTCCTTATTTGGAAATAATTTACCTTTATGCAATGAATATATGTGTCTCATTTTATACCAAAAGTTCAAAAGTCTTCTCTTTTTACTTAAATTTCGTGCTCAGTCAAATGGTTTCACATAAATTGAAACGGAGGGAATAGTACTATTTGTTAACGTATTTTATTTTTCTCCTTCAGAAATATAATATACTGTTCAATTTAATTAATGAAATGACTAACCTGATGAATGTATTTTTTTCACCATTTTGATGTGAGAAAAGATCAACTTATAATAATTTTCTTGTAGTTTGAATACTCTAAATTTTAATTAAAAATAAAAATTAATCAACTCAAAGCTAACGTGGAAGTTTTACTGATAGACTCGATCCAACAAATAGGGAGAGACACGAATATATATTTCTAACAAAATAAAAGTAATTCAGGTTATAACTAATTATCAAATAAATAATGACTTCTCTCCCTACATACAAGTTAACTAATCTTATTTAACTGGAATTTACGAAACAAAAGCAAAGAAAGTAAAATGAGTGAGAGTACCTTTGAAGGGAAGCTCGCCAGATTCGATGAGTTTTGGCAGACACATGTAAACCCAAACGCAGGACGGGCTAAGGGTGTCAAAGGGAATAACTGGAACTCCCATTTCATTTCCAATATCAGCCACATAATAAGACAGGGCATCTGGTATAACACATGTTACCTGTTCTTTGGCTCCACTTCTAAGCATTTCTCTAAGAAAAGGCTCCACCACGGTCTGCACGGAGCTGAGTATGTCATTGAATTGTTCGAATGAGCGCGGGTGTTCCTCGGGAAGTCCGTCGGGTATTGTGAGGAATCGAAAACGGGGATATTTCTCGAAACGAGATTGGACATTGGTGTGGCGGAGGAGGCGTTCTTGGTTGTGGATGGTGTTGAGGAAGGTGACTTTCAGGCCTGAAAGACAGAAGAGCTCGGCCAGCTGCAGCTTACAGTTAATTGGACCTTGTATTGGAAGAGGGAAGATGAGAACATGAGGAATCGTTGCTTCTTTCTGCTGGTGCTCCATTACGTGCGGTTAGTTAGTTTGACTGGATAGGTGAAATTAGGCTTTAGCGTCTCATATTTTATAGATGGAGTTGGTGTAGTGTTTGTTGTATCTTTGTTTTTAAATAATTATTTTGGGGGGTGATGCCTCGATACTTTTGAGGATACTGATATTCGGCAGAAAATATATATTTTTGAATATGAATTGCTTCCCATCTTACTCTATTGTTGTTGGTTCTAAGGTGTAATTGCAATATATTAAACTAAATTTTAATGTTATTATGTGTAGGAGCCAACCGAAAGTGATTTAAAACGAAAATAGCAGGAGTTCCAAAAAAAAATACACTAAGTCAGTGCATAAAATATATTCACCGAAGTAGTGAGAGCTCGTTGTGAATTGCTTACGAAATTTATTTAAATGGACCAAAATGGTATGACTATATAGTGGGCCTAAGGGGCGGATTTACCATGGTTGATGACAGCGCTTCGCCAATTTTTTTTATTAAATATATATATATAATTGATATTATGCAAAATAAATAATTAAATACAAATAAAATAAAATCACCACTTCATCACAATGGGCTAGTTGGATTGTTGGTCTAGCGCCCCAAATCTACGCAAGTGGTTTGTGGTTAGAATCCCAGCTACTACATTCCCATCCTTTTACTCTTTTGAGCAATAGAGTAGTAGTCTTTTTTTCCAAAAGCCGTAGCATTCCGATTTCGTATAGTATAAAGAGAAATTAAACTCTCATTTTTTCCAAAAACGCTAATAATTCCGATTTTCTAACAAAAAGAAGTAACAAATTTGATTTTGATTCTCCCCTTTTGAGTAGGAAAAGGATTACTATAAACAATATAAAATCAATTGGAGTTTACTTATTTCATACCCTAATTTTGAAAAACCTATTCAATTACATTGGAACTTGTTGCTTCCGTTGGAGTTAAATAGTATAAAATTCTCTGGAGGTTAATTACATCGTAACTTGCCGAAATTTTCTAGTTCCAATCACAAGTGAGTTGTTCTGCTTATTATGTAAAGGTGAGCTTGAAACAGTTAAGGGTTTGAATCAAGAATTGCGTCTTGCTAGAGCTGGTGATACAGGATGGGGTTCTCATTACAAATCCTTTAATAATTTTATCCTATGTTTGGCCTTATTATTAATGTGCTTGATGCTATTTCTCTTAATGCCCGTTTTGAAGAAAAAAATAAGGCAAAGGGATATCTTAAACCATGTTTAACATTTGAAATTGTCTTCATGTTACATTTAATGCGTACTATTTTAGCAATAACAAATGAGCTTAGGGCAGCCTTTCAAAAGAAGGAGCAAGATATTGTAAATGCTATGTTACTTGTTGGGGGTGGCAAAGGATCAATTGCAAGAACTGCGAAAGAAAGGTTAGGATTCACTTATTAATGACGTATCTAAATTCTATATGAAATATGATATTTCAATACCTGCATTTGATGAGCTTTATGTTATCCCTGGAAGATAACGTCGTAGAGTTGCTGAGTATATTGTTTTACATCACTACCGTGTTGAGGTATTTTATAGAATTATTGACTGGAAATTTCAAAAACTCAATAGTCGCTTTGATGAGGTGACAACGGATTTGCTTCTTGGAGTTGCTTGCTTAGACCCAACTGACTCTTTTTCCAATTTTGATATTGAAAAGATATTGAGATTAGCTGAGTTATATCCTGATGATTTTGATAAATATTCTATGGTTGACCTTCGATTTCTGCTTCATAATTACATTGTTGATGTCCGAGATCATGATAAAATATTTTTAGATCTTAGGGGACTTGGTAATCTTTCCACGAAATTAGTAGAGACAAAGAAGAATGGGACTTATCCTCTTATTTTTTAACTTATAAAATTTTCTTTATTTTTGCCAATTGCTACTGCTACAGTTGAGAGAGCTTTTTCGGCAATGAAGTTGATTAAGACCGATTTGAGGAGTTGAATGGATGATGAGTTTTTGAGTAGTTATTTGGTGAATTATATAGAAAAGGATATATTTACTCTTATTCCTAACGAGACTATTATGAATACATTTCAAAATATGAAGACTCGTCGAGGAGAGCTGTAGTAAGGTACTTTTTTTAATATAATATTGTTACTATATTTGTTTCTTTATCTATCTCTTTAAATGTCAACACCGCTTACGGAAAATCCTGGTATGCCCCTGGTGGGCCTAATGGTTATATCATTATGATGCAATTATGGAAATATGCAAAGATGTAAAGGAAGAAGAAATTAAGTGGCAAAAACGTTACTATTGTCTACGCCAGGTCCAGCGCTAGGTGCTGGCCTAGACGCTCGAAACGGGAATTTTTCTTACTTTATTCAGGATAAGCTTATTTCGTTTCTACATGGTCCCAACTTGTATAAAAGTAGTTCTAAATCTATTTTGGAGGAGGAGAACATTTTTGAGAAAGAACTTTTGACGAAGGGAGAGCACAGAGCCGTTGTGGAGGCCGCGTTTCATCTTTCTTCCACCAAACTTAGTATTTTTTATGTTTCTTTGTATGATTTGTTGTTTGGCTACCATGTCTATGTGGAGCTAAAACTTTACGTTCTAGGGTTGTGGTTCTTTCATGACTATTGTTATTCGGATATTGATTTCGCCGTCTTGATTTATCGTATTGATTTATTTATTCAATCTTGTGCTTAATTTCCTAATTGCTTGATCATCAAGTATATACTATCTACGAATCTAGAGTTGAACTCGAAAGTGGAAATTCTAAATTGCATATAGGATTGAGTAGAGCACTTTCTTGAACCTAGGCATCGGGGAATGGATTCGCGGTTAGGATAGATATATACCTAATTGTCTTGCTTGGTTGATTTACAGGAATTATAAATGTGTTCTTGTTGATTCTAAATCCATAGACATATAGGCGTTAGGTTAGTTGGAATAGGCGAGTAAGAACTCGATAGATTCTTGGAGTTGGAAAAGGATAAAGAATTATAGAAGAGTAATTCTACTTATTTTAGCGTAAAAACTAATTTTTATATTCATATAACCAATATGTGCATGGCTATTAGAAAAGGAGTTTTTTTTTGGAACATAAGGACGTAATAATAATAATAACTAAACGTTCCAAATATTACATGATAATGTATGTACCTTGCAAGGCATCTAAGTTTTCTAAGGTAGCCAACTTTAAACATACACTAGAACAAATATATTTAACAGAAGAAAAGACCTCTAGATCATGTTGATACTGATGAATCGCCGGCTCCGGTGGATTTGCCATAAGGATGCTTTTATTTAGACTGAACTGCTTTAGTGCCATTTTTGCCAAGGCATGAGCAACACTGTTTCCTTGTCTGAAGTTATGCCTGAGGACAACCTTGCCCTTCCTCCTTATTTGTTTCTTCAACCACATGAATTCATATATTAATTTGGTGTTAGAAGGGTGATCATTAGCTATCATATTAATAATTTCTGATGCATCTGTCTCAATTTCCACCAGCAATAGATTATGCTGCATTGTAAGCTGTAAACATTCTCTCAAGGAGCTCCACTTATGTTGCTGATAGTGTTTGAGTTTTCATATGAAACCCTAGTATCCAACTTCCTGTGTTGCTTCTAGCTACTCCACCTATACCACCTTGGCAAGCAACTTCACTGAAAGCACCATCAATATTAAATTTGTACCAACCTTTAGGAGGTTTATGCTACTAAATTTGTAGTTTTTTTTGCACAGTGTAATTGATACCTTTCTTTGTGAGAAGGGTGTATTCAACAACATTGTTAATGATAGTGTTCCAGTTAAGTTTGTTGTTTATATTATTATGGTTATTATTATTCCTGTTTTTCCAAATTAGCGAGATAGCAAAAGCATAAATATATTCCCATTTAAGGTGAGCATGGTTAAACGATTTCGTTGTATTTCTTATTTGGTCAATCCAGTGATCTTTTGTTATGTTGTTAAGCTTAATACCTAGGTCTGACCAAATGTGTGCAATAGTTGAGCAATCCCAGAAGATGTGTTGAATTGTTTCATCGTGTACTTTCCAAGTGGGACATTTAGGGTTTATGTTGATCCCTATAAATGCTAGATAGGATCTTGTAGGAATTCTATTATGATAGCATTTCCAAATGAATATTTTTATTTTTTTAGGACATTGAAGCTTCCACAACCATGTGTAATCCTTATCACAGGGGTTGTGTTGTTCAATAAGCTTGTAGCATGAGGAGGTGGAGAAAAGCCCATTTGAGCTGAGACTCCATATATTATGAAGAGAATTAGCTTTATAAGCATTATAGCTCACACTAGCATCTATATTCTTAGAAATGTTAAAAGGCAAGTCAAAGGAAATTTTTGTTTCCCGAAAATTATGTTACCTATATTCATCTTTTATGGGGACCTTGAATTGAAGCTCTTAGGTTGTTAATATTGGGGATCCAATTTGTTTTCCAAATATTAAGATTTTTGTTGCTTATATCCCACCTAGTTCCCTTGTTACAGTAGTATCATCCTTTCAAAAGGCTTTTCCAAATGAAAGAGTAGTTATTCTTATTCCTAGTCGTGGCATATTTAGTAGTCAAAATTTGAGTCCAAAGGAAGGTAGTATTAATAAGCCTCCGGGCTAGACTGGTTAGCAAGGATATATTCTTGGTTCTAGCTTTCCTAATTCCTAACACCCCTATTTGCTTGTCCTTTGTAATAATATCCCAATTCAGGAGATGTAACTTTACTTTTTCAGGAGTAGAGTTCCAAAGGAAATTCCTTTGAATCTTGTCAATTTCCTTGATTATTTTTGCATGGAGGTGAGTAAATTGCATGATGTGATTAGGAATATTGTTAAGAGTAGAGGTAACTAAGGTGCATCTACCAGCCATGTTTGGCCATCTAGCTTTCCAATTTCCCAGTTTAGTTCTCATTTTATCAATTACAAATTGATAATATTTGTGGTTTGGTTTTGTATTAATAATGGGGAAGCCCAAGTAGATTCTAAATTTATCACTTAGTTTGACATTGAGGATAGAGGATAATTTCTTCCTAGTTGTCTTAGAGCAACTTGGAGAAATGATTAATTTGGACTTTGTTTTATTAATAGATTAGCCCGACAAAAGACAAAAGTTATTGAGGCTTTGAATAATTGTGAGGGCTGTTTTAGTATTTGTTTTGCTTGTGAGAGTTATATCGTCAGCAAAGAACATGTGTGATAACATAGGATTTTTAGGGCTGATTTTTAGGGTGTCCCACATCCTAGTATCAACTTTGTGATTGATCATGATAGATAGCATATCCATGCATAAAATAAATAAATAAGGGGACATTGGATCACCTTGTCCAATCCCCCTTGTTGGTTTGAAAGGGTCAGATTTGGTACCATTCACTATGATTGATTAGCTTGGGGTGGTTATGCAAGACATAATTAAACTTGTGATTTTAGGAGAAAAGTTGAAAAAATTTAAAGTTCTATGAATAAAGAACCACTCAAGTTTATCAAAGGCCTTTTCGAGATCTATTTTTAGTAACATGTTGCCTTCTTTTGCTTTTGATTTTATGATATAGTTCACTATTTCTTGAATAATTAAGGCATTATCACAAGCACGTCTACCTTTAATAAAACTGGCTTGATGAGGACCAATTAAATTACTGAGAAGGGGTCTCAATCTATTGGCGATTATTTTTGTGATAACCTTATAGATGGTGTTGCATAAGCTAATAGGCCTAAAATTCTTTATATTGTTAGCATTTTCAAACTTAGGAATTAGGCACAAATAAGTATTATTTATGGGAGTAGGAATGTGGCAATCTCTGAATACTTTGTGGCAGAAGGCATACACACTCTCTTTTAAGGTACTCCAATACTTTTGATAGAAAAAGGGGTGTAGATCATCCGGCCCGGGGGACTTATAGGGTTTGAAAGAAAATATTGCATTCCTTATTTCATGATTTTTAAAGGGTAGATCTAGACTAAGTAGGGCATTGTTAGTGTATATAGCATGGTCCTTACTATTTGTGTGCCAATTTGAGTAGGAACGGGAGGTGGTAAAAAGATCTTTGAAGTAGTTTATTGTGTGAGTCGTTATACTTTGGTGGTCGTCTATCAAATTTCCCTTAGCATCCTTGAAGAAGACTATTCTATTAATTCTTCTTCTATTTGTAGCACTTATGTGGAAAAATTTAGTATTTGCATCTCCATCGTTTAGCCATAATACCATATACCTCAATTTCCAGTAATCTTCTTCTAATTTGAGGATATTGTTTTATTGTTGAGTGAGCGTGTCTTCTAAATGTTGTAGGTAGGTACTTGTATGGTAATTAGGGATTCTTTGTAGACCTCCTAATCTAGCTAGAATTTTTCTTTTTTCTTTGATTAATACTTCCAAAATTTACTTTTCTCCACTGTCTTATATCATCCTCAAAAGACGCAGTAGCCTTTAGAAGGTCCTTATTAGACCAATTCTTTTTTACAATATTAATAAAGTCCGGATGGAAGCACCACATTGTCTTTAGCCTAAAAGGTTGATTCAAATAATTTTTATTGAAGTTAATAAGCTAGACTAAGATAGGGTTGTGATCCGAGTATGTCTTGGGCAAATGGATTATAGAGGCTTGAGGGTATTGGTCAAGCCATTTCACATTAGAGTAGACTTTGTCAAATCTTTCCATTATAAGTATTTTTCTTTCTATGGTTTGACCAAGTACATTTTGGTCCTTTAAATCCTAAGTCAAGTAGTTTACAATAATTAAGGCTATTAATAATTATTTTTTTTTTCCGTTTTTTGGTTCACTGCACTACCCCCTAATTTTTCATCTGACCTAGTGATGTCGTTAAAATCACCCCTCATTAACCAAGCTCCTTTATAATTATCCGAAATAATTTCTAAGTTTTTCCAAAGGATGTCTCTATTAATTTTATTAGTACTAGCGTAAATAGAGCTAAAAAGCCAAGGTTTATGATTGAGTTGTACCTCTATCATTGCATGGATCTCTTGGTTTCTTTTTGTAAAATTGTTCACTACAACCCTATTGTGGTTCCAAAGGATCACCATTCCACCATCCTGACCTTCTACTGAGACTTCGATCATTTCTGTGAAGTTAAATTCCTCAAGAATGGAAATGTGAGTGGCCATCCTGGTCTCCAGTAATGCAATCAGACTAGGCTTATGAGTGTCCATGAGTTCCCTTAAATTTCTTCTAAATTTTGGGTTATTAGCACCATGCGCGTTCCAGCTAATAAAATTAATAGGCTGATTCATTTGTGGGGGGATCAGGGTGTTGAGTGAGTTGACCCTTATTGCCCTTGCAATGTTCCTCTTGTGTGATGGTACTAAGGCTACCACATTGTTTCCTACCGTTGGGTTATGTGGTGGACTTATATCGATTGAGCATTTGAACAGGATCATTGGACAACTCAGAATGCACTTCTTGTCGATTATTTCCTTTGAATATAAGAATTTTGACTTCGTTTAGGCTTGAGAATGTCACCCTTGGTTCCTCCTGGTGATGGATGTGCTCTTCCTCATATTTTGGGCCTTGTTCTTGTTCTTGCATGTTCTCCTGAGGTTGTGGTTGAGCTGGTTCTTCTACTGGAGCAGGTTGTTCTTGTTGTGGGACATTTGGAGGTGGAGGTTATTGCATATCCCAGCGAGTGAATATAGGGTTCATTATGGACATCTCCTTCGGAGCAAAGAAGGGGAGGTTGATAGGAATATTTGGTGGATTTAGAGTATGTGGGTTCCCCCGAATATTTCACATGTTCTGCATATTGTTTGCAATATTCTGGTTCATTAATGGCACCAGTGGTTGCAGGATGTTGGTCATCCACATCTGGTTGATGCAGTTGTTCATCGCCAGATGCATGCTTTCTGAGATTAGCTAAAAGTAGTTGGTGTTCTGGATTATCAGAACTAAGTCCTGGCCATTGATTTGAAGGTTGAATGAAAGTGCATAGCCCATTTGACCCAGCTCTATCCAAGACTGGGGTTGGTGATTTGGAGGGTTTGGGGGTTGAGCGTAGATCACTAGAGAGGGTGGTAATTATTGTGAAAGAGGGGGAAGGTTGTCCATCGGATAGGGTCGATGGAGATGATTAAGTTGGATTAGCCTGTACCTTCTCCTTAGAATCAGAGGTGTGCGAGGCATTTTGGTTTGGAGTGACTGTTAATATAGAAGAAGAAGCATCAACAGAAGGAGTTGATGATAGGTTAATAGGTGAGGTAGGAAGAATATTATCTATTTGCATGGAGGATTGGAAAGGTTTCATGGGGGTTATATCAAAATATGCTTTAGATTTTTCCTCCGACACTTGTTGGCTCGAGTTTGCCAAATGTGTAATTTTGGAGTGGTCATTAGTTTGCATACGTTTATTATTAGCCAGATTTTTAGCAGAAACCTCATGATTTATTCCTATTACGTGAATAGAAGGATTATTACAAGGCATGTGATTGGTTGTTATGGGATTAAGGGGGTTATTACCGGGGTTGTTTGTAGGGGCAATCATTTGGAGGTTATTATTAACGGAAGCCTTTTGTGGAGACACGTTTTCTCCACTTGGCTAATGGTAGGAGTGGTTTGTATGGCCAGTATTAGTGGTATTAGGAAAAACACTAGTTTCAAACGAAATAGTGTGCTCGTGGTTATTAATATTATCATTAGTAGAATATATAGTATTAATAGTATCATTAGTCTCTATAATAAGATTAGCCAATTTTAATAGGTTATTATCCATAATTTTAGTAGTTTCACTATTATCCGAAATAATAGAGTTTTGGTCCACATACTTTAATTTTTGAGTGTTAAGAAACTTACCTGTGGCGGCTTCGAAGATCCTAACATTTATACCTGGTTCAGAGATGATTTTTTTGCTGATGTTCCTTCTCCTTGAGCAATGAATGGATGTTTTTTCTTTTTAGAAAAAGTAATAGTCTGCCACTCGTTTGTAGTATCTTTAGGTAGCTTCTTTTGCTTCTCAATCCGTTGATTGGCCACTAGTTGGATATGAGGATTTTGAGTGGAACACTTCAGTGAGGAGTGACCTAGGCAACCACAGGATTTACATAAAATATTTTCCCCTTCATAGAGGATTGGCTGTCTATGGGAACCAATAGTTATGTAGGATTGAACCGTTCTCTCCAGAGGAATTTGGACACATAACCTTGCGTATCTTCCCCTAACTATTTTAAGTAATTTTCCTGTGGCATTCCCAATCTTGGCTAAGATGATCCCATCATAAAATTCAGTTGGAAGATGAGGCAGTCTTATCCAAATGGCCGTATAACTTTGAGTGGCTTTAGTTGCTACGAAATTTGGAATCCATTTTTGGAGAGAAAGAAATGAGCCGTTGATGAACCATGGGCCATTTTGTAGTGCCTTCCTTGCATTTTCCTCTTTATTGAATTTGACTGTATAGTAGTCCTCCCTTAGGTCGATTAGGGAGAAGTTTTTCGTAAGTTTCCAAAGATTTTGAATTTTTGCCTTGAGATAGTGATGTAAAACTCTTTTTCCTATTAGTTTTATGATCACTGAGAATTTCCAAGGTTCATAGATTCTTTGGATATCATCATCTGATAGAGTTATACTTTTAATCCCTGGCTCATCTATTCTTTGTGTTTCTGGGAGGTGAGTGGGATGTGGGAGATCCAAGGACATTGGTGAAGGGAAGTTACCACTTTGGCTTCCATTGGGGCATTGCATTTTCCCCGGTAGTTTATCCTTGTAGGAATTAATTTGATCCATCGAATTGTGTTGGGAAGGAAGAGGAACAATATTAGGAGGTTTTGGAGGAATGAATATTTCCAGATTATTGGTGTTTTGGTTAGTAGTCGTCATGGATAGGGAATTTGGAGTAGAGCTTAATTTTCTCTCTAGCACTTTTTTGAGATAAAGTTTGATATGGACATTGGAAGAGGAGTTGAAGCTTTATTTTGTAAATAAAATTTTTTTAAAGAGGTAAATATTGTATTGGTTAATATAAGTGCAGTATATGGAATGTTTAAAATTTGTGTTGGAATGAATATTTCTCTTATAAGAACAAGAGTTCAATTTCAATTTTTGCGTAGGATGCTTATCCATTTATATTCACATTGTATAACATGCAAAAATTATCATGAATTACGTGAGGTTAGTTTGTTTGACTGGATAGGTGAAATTAGGCTTTGGCGCCTCATATTTTATAGATAGAGTTGGTGTAGTATTTGTTGTATCTTTGTCTTTAATTAATTATTTGGGGGCCTGATGCCTCGATACTTTGGAGTATACTATATATATTAATATCCTTTGGCACATATTTTATAGATGGAGTTGGTGTAGTGTTTGTTGTATCTTTGTCTTTAATGTAATTATTTGGGGAGCTGATGCCTCGATACTTTGGAGTATACTATATATATTAATATCCTTTGACACATATTTTATAGATGGAGTTGGTGTAGTGTGTGTTGTATCTTTGTCTTTAATATAATGTAATTATTTGGGGGCTGATGCTCGATACTTTGGAGTATACCAAATATATTAATATCCTTTGGCACATATTTTATAGATGGAGTTGGTGTAGAGTTTGTTGTATCTTGGTCTTTAATGTAATTATTTGGGGAGCTGATGCCTCGATACTTTGGAGTATACTATATACATTAATATCCTTTTACACATATTTTATAGATGGAGTTGGTGTAGTGTGTGTTGTATCTTTGTCTTTAATGTAATTATTTGGGCGCTGATGCCTCGATACTTTGGAGTATACTATATATATTAATATCCTTTGGCACATATTTTATAGATGGAGTTAGTGTAGTGTTTTCTTGAGTCAAGATCTATTAAAAATTACTTTTTTATCTTTACAAAGTAAGGATAAAATCAACATATATACTATAATTTTTCAGATCCTACAATGTGAGATAAAATTGTGTATATTGTTGTATCGTCTTAATTAATTATTTGGGGCCGATGCTTTGATACTTTGGAGTAGACATATTAATATCCTTTGGCACATGCAAAGAGTGTCATGCATATATTTGTTGAGTGAATTAATTTCAAGTGGAGAAGGAATAATTTCAGTTTTCAACATGCCTCGTTAGTCGTTCTAGCGGCCTGTTCCCACAGATAAAAATATCCATTTTTACATCAATTGCCCGTTACTATGAGTTGCATATTATAGATCCATTTCTGCAAATTTTGAAGTTAGTTTTTCGATAAATTAGATCCATATATATATATATATATATATATATATATATATATATATATATATATATATATATACGAATGTTACATGTTAAATATTTGACTGACAAAAATATTTTTAAAATATTGATTGACTTTTATGCTCTTAAACATTTGTATCATTTAAGGATCCAATAATAATGAATTAATGATATAATGATGGAATTCTTTTTGCATTTAAATTATATATACGATGACCCTACAAAGTTGATCCTACTTGGATTGGAAAGTCCCGTCCATAATTTCCTCTTTCTTTCCTTATTTACATGCCTGGCATATAATGAAATTGTATACATGGAGCTTTAATCTTTTTTTCTTTTGGTATTTTGTGATTTATTTTATTTTCCTGTATGATTTTGTGGTGATAGGACAAAAAATGAGCCATTATGTGCTGAATTAGGAAGGAAAAAAGCTTAAATATTTGACTAAACCAATCATAATTAAATTATTCATCTCCAAAGCTTAAAAGCATACATATATTACCAATTATTTGGAATTCAAAGGTCCTTATTTGCAGTAAAATTTTATTATACATGTAATTGACGGAGTTTTATACCTTTAAAAAATTAAATTATCCCTTCAAATAAGAAATAGATGAGTTTTTCATGTACAAGAGACTTACTATTTGTATAAGTCTTTCCGCGATTTATAATAAAAACAGCTAAATAGACATACTTTTATCTTTTTAAGTCTTTCTAAAACCAGCCGTATTCGGTTGAAAATAAAGATAGAACAAATACAAGCACGGCAAACTATACCAAGTAAGGGAGCAAGCACATACTTTCCAGACATCAATTTGATGAATGAAAGCAAATTGAAATATGTGCAGTTAGATTTCTACTGCTTTAATTTTTATGTCATAGTTCAACAAAATATGTTATGAATATTAATGTGGTTAAAAATATTGATATTATTTATTACACAAAATTTTCACTAAATGACAATAGTTATATATCGACGTGGTAACGCATATCTATAGAAACTTGTATTATCATAAAAGTATGAATACGATGTCAAGTGATCAAAATAGCCTTAAAAATAAATTACATACGTAATTTTTTTTTTTATTACATACGTGATTATATGAATCTATATGATGTTCAAAGAGGTGCTTAGTGTGTTGGAAAGGGTAAAAACTCTGCCATTGAGAAGGGTCAAACACATGATCTGTTGGGCGGATCGGAGCTACTAGCAACGCCCTTTAGCGGCGAGAGTCGATAAATATAATAGGTTATGATGGCAAGTAACTTACGGGTTAATGTTATTTATATTTGTTATATATGATTCCTCCTGCCAGACATACTTCTGTTGTTTATTAAATTAACAATTTTCAATCGATAGTCTCTTTTACAGGAAAAAAGTATATCAATACTTTTAAAAGAGAATTATAATTTCAATTTAGAAATAGCCATCGGCTTAGTTTATTTAAAGTTAAGTTTGGTAATAGTTTTTGCTGCAGGAAGTGATGGAAGATTTGGAGAAAAAAATGAAGAAATTACATCACACATGGGAGCAATTACTACAGTATTTTTAGCTTTGAGTAACTAACATGCTCCTAATTAAAGTGCTCACAAAACCAAATTTCATATGTTATTTGTAACGACCCGGCCGGTCGTTTTGAGAATCAACGCCCTGATCCCCTGTTAAATGCTTTTTTCGTGTCTTTTTCTGCTAATGTGATTTGCCGGGATGATTCATTTTGAGATTCGGAGTGTTTTAGAACACTTAGTCCCTAAATGATATATAGTTTAAGTCTTAGAATTTGGACCGTAGTTGGAGCAGTATGAAGACGACTCCGAAATAGTATTCCATCGATCCGTAGCTCCGTTGGGTGATTTCGGGCTTAGTGGCATGTCCGGATTGTCTTTTTGAGGCCAGTAACTCATTTAGGCTTGAAATGACGAAAGTTGAATTTTGGGAGTTTCGGGCCGATAGTGGAATTTTTGATATCGGTGTCGGAATCCGATTCCAGAAGTTGGAGTAGGTCCGTAGTGTTGAATACGACTTGTGTGCAAAATTTGGGGTCAATCGGACATAGTTTGGTTGGTTTCGGCATCAGTTGTAAAATTTTGAGATTTCTAGTTCATTAAGATTGGATTGGAGGGTGGTTCGTAGTTTTAGCGTTGTTTGATGTGATTTGAAGGCTCGACTAAGTTCGTTTAATGTTTTAAGATTGGTTGGTATATTTGGTTGAGGTCCCGGAGGCCTCGGGTGAGTTTCAGATGCTTAACGGTTCTGTTTGGGACTTAGGCATGTTGCTGAAGCTTTGCTGTACCTGTTGTTTTCGCACCTACAGATTTTGGACTGCAGGTGCGGTGCCGCAGAAGTGGCTTGGGAGCCGTAGAAACTGAGAGAGAATTTTGCAGTTGAGACCGTAGGTGCGGCTGGGGGACCGCAGAAGCGGGCTCGCAGATGCGGCCCAATGACTGCAGATGCGGCCCCAGCCCAGATAAGTGGCCTTTGCACCTGCAATGATTTTTTCGCTGGTGCTGGACCGCAAATGCGGCCCGATGAGCGCAGTTGCAGAAATCGCTGGGCAGAAAAGAGGATTTCAAGGGTTTGAAATTTCATAACATAAAATTTGATTTAGAGCTCGGTGGGAAGGGATTTCTCGTGGGATTTTGAGGGAGAACTATTAGGTAGCCAATTCTAACTCTATTTTGATCATATTACATTAATCCATTGTTGTTTTCCTCACCTAATTAGGGAATTTAAGGGTGGAAGTTTGGAAATGGGGGAAAAAGTTCCCCTATTGAAAATCAGAGGTTTAAATGGGAATTAGACTTCGAATTTTGATGATTTTTGTTCGACTGAACTTGTGAGTAAATGAGTGTTCATAATTTGTGAATTTTACCCGATTCCGAGACGTGGGCCTGGGGAGAATTTTTGGGCGTTTTTCTATTTTCTTACCCTAGCTTTGATTTCATTAGTTAAATTAGTTGCTTGTAGCTTTATTTACGTTATGGAATTGATTTGATTAGATTTGGGCCACTTGGAGTTAGTTACTTGTGGCAAGAGCATGATTTCAGATTGATTTTTGAGCTTGGTTCGAGAAAGTGGCTTGCCTAACTTTGTGTAGGGGAACTTCCGTTAGGATTTGATACTGTTATTATATGAATGTCGTGTATGTGAGGTGACGAGTGTGTACACGTGCTAATTGTTGAAAAAGAACCTCATTTTCAATAAGTAAATATCTATGTTTTCCTTTAATTGAGCAATACTACTATTTGTAGCTATTCTGTTTAGTTTAGGGAAGCTTGCGTATGTTCCTTAACAGTCTTAACAGCCTTAACTGCTTATCTGGACTCTGTTTAGCATGTTTAGAGTAAGGATTGCATGTCTTCATTGATATGAATTAAATTTAAACTGTAGCATTTCTTGTTGAACTGTTATTTATATTGATTGATCTGTGTGTTTACCTTGGGACTACAGAACGGTATTCCGAGAGATCCCCCTGTACATTTACGTTTGGAGTTACATGACGGTATCCCGGGAGATCACCTGTTCCTATCCCCGTGTATTGAATTGTGGTGTTTTTCTATGATTTCATTTTGTTATTTGTTAGTATTTAATCTTACAACATTATTTCTTACTGTCTTACTTTATTACATATATAAACCAGTAGGAACCTGACCTGATCTCGTCACTACTCGACCGAGGTTAGTGATCACAGCCAACTCCACGCTAATAAAGAGTAGGAGAAGAGGGTCGCAATAGCTTTTACCCGATATGAGGGTCGGGATCGAATCCTCAGAAAGCTAGAAGGGAATTCGGGTATCTACTTAGAATAGAGTTGCGTGTGTGTTTTTAGATGATCTTCTCTTCATTTTTGGATTTTTCAATTATAACCTATTATTATCAAACTACTAATTAAAACTAGATTATGCTACGAGATGATTGCTAAAGTTGTATCTAATGGGAAGAAGGGCACTAGGGTCGTGACATCACCTAGGTGGCTAATTGACGGGTAGATGTTACTAAGGTTCGATTGACATAATTAGGGCTTATACTATAACCGTTGCACAATTTGACCAACTCTCACACCTTTCGGTAGAGAGAATGATTTTGCCCAATTGACTCTCTCGAGAACAAATGGGTAGGCAAATTAGATCAAGCAACTAGGGTTCAAGTATGGTGATTACTCTCTCGAGGTTTAACCTGTTAATTAGGACTATCATTTCTCATGAGTCCATCCCAATTCCTTGTCGGGTAATTTTGGAGACTTAAACTCTCTTTCTCAAGAGGAATCAAATCCACAAAGCACAAATCAGTATTTGTAACCACCAATTCATAGATTAAAACATAAAATTAACCCAAATAGCAAACACCCATAGTTAATTTAACCCTAGATGGCAACACCCATCAATTACCCACACTAGGGTTGAGCTATAACCCTAGCTAATGGGTTTAGCTACTCATGCTTGAAGGAGAAAATGAAGAAATATATGAAGAACAAGACATATTAACTAAATGCTAAATTAAATTACAAGAATCTATTGTGAATTTGAAGATAAGATTCCAAAAATGGCTACAAAGTGAGTTCTCATGAGCGCAGCCCAATTCTGAAGATAACAGATGACCTAAAAATGGTAAAATATTCTATTTATACTGAGCTGGAAAAACTAGACAAAAATACCCTTGCGGGGGTCAGTGCGGGCCGCACAAGGCTCTTGAAATTCAAAATTTAGCTCTCCGAAGTTGGGCACCGCGGACCGCGCAGAATGGACCGCAGCCGCAGAGGTAGCTAGCTCGGTCCGCACAATAACGACCGCGGACTGCATGGCTTGGGCTTGGCATAGTTCCAACTCTCTGAATCTCTTGTTTGTGGACCGCACAGAAAGGTAGTGCGGCCGCGGAGCCTTCATCGCGGGCCGCTAAAATTGAACCACAGCCGAGTTGCCTTAAGCATAGTTTGCCAACTCTCTGAATCTCCTAGTGCGTCCGCATACCACTTTGTGTGGTCCGCACTAGGCCTGCTTTCCTTCAGATTGCCTAGTCTTTGACACTTGAGCAGATTTCACTCCTTTTTGAGCCGATCCTTGACATTTCGTCACTTTGTCGATCACACCTGCAATCAAGCATACTTATGAGCCTTTTGGGATTATTTTGTAACAATTTATAACCAAAGCGTAAGCAAGAAGGAGCATAAAACATGGTAAAATCCCTAGTTATCAGTTAGGATTGACACTTACTGGGTACCGTTGTGGTGTACTCATGCCCTTTCTTGCACATGTGTTTCGTGTGCAGATCCAGGTTCGTCGTACCAGCCTCATCACTAGTTGCAGTCGCTGCTGCCTGTTGAAGGCTTCAAGGTAGATCTGCCCGCGCCCGCAGATCCTCGAAGTCCCTCTCTATCCCCTTATGTTCATTTCTCGTTCTTTTTGTAGAGATGATGTATAGAACAGTTAGAACATCTTAGTAGCTTGTGACTTTTGAGTTTTTCAGGTTTTAGGTGTTGTTTGGTACCTTTCTGATGTGTTAACTCTATATTGCAAGTGTTATTTAGTTGCTTAATATATAGTTGTATTTCCAATAGTTAATATTTATGCTTTTGTTTTATTTTCGCAATGTGTTACGCTTACCTAATCGTAGAGACTAGGTGACGCCACGATAGTTCATGGAGGGAGGAAATTGGGTCGTGAAAAGTTGGTATATGAGCTCTTGGTTCATAGGTGTCGTGAGTCACAAGCTGGTTTAGGAGAGTCTCGCGAATTAGTACGGAGATGTATGAACTTATCTTGGAGAGGCAATGGAACTGTTAGGAAAATTCCACTTCATTTGATTCCTTGTCGTGCGAGATTATTGACTTAAAAAATTCTAAACTTTTATCTTCTATTCTCTCAAAAATGGAGAGGAGACGTGCTACCAGAGATGACCAGGCACATGCGCCCCTTGCTAGAGCCGCCAGAGGTCGAGGTCGGGGCCGGGACTGGGGTAGAGGCAGAGGATGCACACGTAGTGCAGTTAGAGCACCCGCGCGAGCTGCTAGAGAGGAGCCACCAGCAGCTCCAGCCGTACCCCAGGCTTGTGATACGCCTACTACTAACACTACTGCATCTCTTTAGGAGACCCTTGCACAATCAATGAGCATGTACATCACAACTTAGGCAGGGTTGATTCCCCTTGCTGCGGCCACATCTCAGGCTGGGGGAGGAGCACAGACTCCCGCCGCCCGCACCCCAGAGCAGTGGGTTTAGGTAGATCAGATCCTAGAGGTTATACTGGTACCACCTATAGCCCCAGTCCAGTCCGAGGGTAGGGCAGCTGCTTCAGCGGAGGAACATCAGATACTTTAGTGGTACAAGAAGTATGATCCTCCTACATTCGGTGGACTAGCATCAGAGGATGCTCATGGATTTCTTGAGGAGTTTCACCGTATCCACCGCACTATGGTCATAGCCGAGTCGGGTGGGGTTTCTTTCACTGCCTTCCAGCTTCGAGGGGCAACTTATCAGTGGTGGTGTACTTTTGATTTGGACAGTCTGGCTGAGGCAACTTAAATACATATACCCAGTTCTCGAATACTTGTTTGAGAGAGTATGTCGCTCAGAGCCTCAGGGATGCATGGCGCGCAGAGTTTGAGCATTTGCGCCAAGGTACTATGACAGTTTAGGAGTATGTTGTACGCTTTAATGATTTGGCTAGACATGCACCGGCCTTGGTTTCTATAGTTTGTGAGAGAGTTCGCCAGTTTATTGAGGGGCTCATCCCCAGCATTAGGTCTAGCATGGCACGGGAACTAGAGATGGATATCGCCTATCAGCATGTGGTGAGTATTTCCAAGAAGAGTAGAGGGTATACTTGCTTGGGATAGGAAGGAGAAGGCCAAGAGATCTCGAGAGTCGAGACATTATTCTGGTGCTCGTGCCCCAGCTGCAGTTCTTTATAGTAGGGTTTATGTGAGTCGCCCCGTTCCTTCAGCTCTTCCAGCAGCCAGTGGTATTCCAGCTCCTCCTAGACCGCAGGAGCCTTTTTATGCACCTCAAGTATCTTGTGCGCCTCCTGTACGAGGTGCTTTCAGTGGTTAGTCCAGTAGACCTGCCCCCAGCCAGTCAGCCACCACGCCCTCCCAGAGCTTGTTTTGAGTGTGAGGACAAACGGCATATAGTGAGGGATTTCTCTAGACTTAGGAGGGGTGCACCTCCATAGACTTCTTAGCTACAGCGTGCTCCACAGGGTCCCTAGGCTATGATCACAGCACCAATTGCTACTCACCTGCTCAACTAGCTAGAGGTGGAGGTCAGGGAGGTACATGTCACCCTAGAGGGGGAGGCTAGGCTAGATACTATGCCCTTCCTGCCCGTATTGAGGCTATTGCCTTCGATTCTGTCATTACAAGTATTGTTCCGGTCTGTCATAAAGATACATCGGTTCTATTCGATCCAGGCTCCACTTATTCCTATGTGTCCTCTTATTTTTCCCTGCATTTGGGTATATCTCGGGATTCTTTGAGTTCCCCTATTAATGTTTCTACTCCTATATGAGATTCTCTTATTTGGACTGCGTTTATCGGTCGTTTTTTATTGTTCTTAGTGGTTTTGAGACCAGAGTCGATTTATTATTGCTCATCATGGTAGATTTTGATGTTATCTTGGGCATGGCCTGGTTGTCACCCAATTATGTTATTGTTGACTGTCACACCAAGACCGTGACGCTGGCTATGCCAGGTTTACCATGAGTAGAGTGGAGGGGTACTTTAGATTACACTCCCAATAGAGTTATCTCACTTCTTAAAGCTCAGTGAATGGTTGAGAAGGGGTGTGACGCATATCTAGCTTATGTGAGACATGTCAGTATTGATACCCCTACAGTTGATTCATTCAAGTAGTGCAAGATTTTTCTGATGTGTTTCCAGCTGATCTTTTGGGCATGCCATCTGACAGAGATATTGATTTTGGCATTGATTTGTTGCCGAGCAGTCAGCCCATCTCTATTCCTTTTGGCAATGTTAATGCTTTTTACCAAATAGTTGATTGTTAATGCTTTTTTTTTTTGTTGTTGTTGTTGCTGCTGCTGCTGCATTGTTGAGAACATTAACAGTAAGAAAAAAGCATTAACAATCAACACATTCAAATTGGTAAATCATACATGTTCAAATTGGTGGGTTAGAATAAGTTAGGACACATTAACTATTTAATTAGTTTAAGTTTAGGTCTATTATTTGATTGTAGAAATAAAAGATAACATTAAAGATCAGAGAAACTACCAACAGATGTAACATTAAAAAAGTTAGAAACATGTTCTTTAGAAGATCCAAAAGGCAAAAGATAAAAATAAAGTGAAATAAGATGACCGAAACCAAAAAATGAGCAAAAAAAATAAAGAAAGCTGAGAAAGAAGAAAAACTCGCGAGGAAGCGAGAAAGACAAAGGAAAAGGAAAAATGAAAATCTTATTTTCAGATGGAGTGCTGAAGGGCAAAAGGGTTACGAAAAATTAAATCACGCGAATAGATGGAAGGCCATAGCACCTCAATTAAGTAATCAATAATAATTGAATTACACCTAAACAAATGCATAAGCCACATGGTGTTTGCAAGTCAGTCCATACTGAGGTAACGTGGGTATCAATACAAGCAGCAATTAAGTAATAAGGATCGAATCGTACGGAGGGAAATTGGGATCGTGACAAATAATTATTAGGAGATAAAATAATTTTTAATGACTATGTGAAGTTAGAGATAAATTTGGTCGATCCTCTAACTAAACCTACAGAAAGAAAGTTAATTCTTCAAACCTCAAACGAGAATGGGTTAAGGCCGAAATATTGTCAATAAAAATGGTAACCCAGCCTATGTAATTGAAGATTATTACATGAAGTAGGTTCATATGGAGCAAGTTGATATTGCACTGAAGCACTAAAAGAGAGTGCTTGACTGCTACCAATTGAGAGGTTGAGTTATTTTACTAGCATCTTTGATAAAAGTATTCGTTGGTGTGTGAATAACTTCCTACATTAATCCAACAACTAGTATTGGAGCCCACGTTCAGGGGGCGAGTATTGTTACAATAGCAATTTGAAGGTGCAGGCTCGATTTGCTTACCTTTACGTGCCTGGAGGTGCGCATGCAAACCGAAAAGGGCTGCTAGTAGGCTTCAGTTGCTATAAATACTCTAACAATGTGGGTGGCACACAACTTAAAAATTGACCCTTAAATCATGATAATGGGCCACATGAAACTTAGTTTGAGGGAGAGACCCATGGATTGTGGTGATAAGACACATGGAACTTAATTTGGGTTTCGGTTGCCATAAATACTCTAACGATGTGGTAGTGACACAAAACTCGAAAATTGATCCGGATATTATGGTAAGGGCCTACGTAAATCTTACTTCAAGGGAGAAACATGTGGATCGTGATGATGAGCCATGTCGAACTTAGTTTGAGGGGGAAGATTGTTGGATGTGCGAATAAAGTCTCGCAATGGTAGTTGAAAAGATTAGGAGTCTACATATAAGGTGTAAGTATCTCATAATAATGTGCGGCTTTTTGAGAAAAATTATATAAGCAGGCCACAATGCAAATAATATTAGGAAAACTACACAAATATTCCAAATAAGTTTCAACTTACCTCTAGCCATTAGTCATAAAGGATTAGGTTATCTCAGAAAATATATTCAACCAACCCCAATCTTTTTACCCGTTAACATTTTAGAAGATTTCACAAACTTACCAAAACTAGCTAAACACATATAAAAATTGAAAAACTAAATAAATAAGATTTTTTTCTCTCAAAGAATCACATACAAAAAATTACCTTCCATATTTTTAAGCGTGATTAGCAACATTAGATGCAAGACGAAAAGGAAATTTCATTGATGATGTAGCAAATAAGGTGATGAAATAACAAAAGAAATATACAATATTCCAAAAATCTAAGCAAAAAAGGAACTTTTTCAATGGGTATAGTTGAAATTCATTGAAAATATATAGATAAGTCAACATACAAAATTTGAGGAAGATTGGAGATGATTTAGACTGGTTTTGTATCAAAATTCGTAATTAAATCGAGTTCAAAACATTCTTCTGCACCACGTGTATCACACTTGTATCTCACATACAGGTATACATGGATATACATGTGATACACAAATGATATAAATATGATACATAGTGTGATACACATATTATTTTTTTCATGTCCAGTTTTACTTAGAATTTTGAATTCAAACCACCTCAAAACTTCACCAAATCATCCCGAAATTGAGATTCAAGCTCTTTAAGATGTACCCAATCTATTCTAATAACACCCATCGGAAAAAACAAAAAAAGCAAAAAATTGATACTTTTTTGCTCCAAATAGCTAATTGGCTAATACTAGTAATATTAGTAATATTTTATAAATTGGACAAATTTTTGTAATGAGCTATTTATAAATGGACGTAGCTTATAATTTTTCATAATATTATATTGTGTAAAAGAGTATATATGGGCTCGTTTAGCCCAACAGTATTCCATTAAAAGAGTTTTTCTGAAGTTATTTGCATTTGGTCCTCATCTTAGTCTCTACTTTAATGTTGTATACATTAATGTTGGTGCAGCATTTGTTCTTACCAGTGTTCTTATCATCTTTGTCTTTAATTAATTATTTGGTGGGCTGATGCCTTGATTCTATGGCACATGTAAAGAGGGACATAAATATATTTGTTAAGTGAGGAAATTATACTTAATTTCAAGTGGAGAAGAAAAAGATTCAGTTTTCCTCGTGACTTGTTTCGGCGGCCTGTGGGAACAGATAAAAATATCCATTTTTATCGACGTCGATTTGCCAGTTACTATGAGTTGCACATATTAATCCATATCTGCAAATTTGAAGTTATTTAATAGATTTGATGAAATCAGGTTATAACCAGTTAGTATAATCTACTTCACAAGTCTGAAAGTTGTATTGTATTTGTTTATCCTAAAATTCGAGAAACAATTAAACTTTTATGTGTCACACCTCCTTTTTTACACATCACCCGAGAGGGAGGTATATAAGGGAGTTTTTTCAATTAAAGTGACATTATTCGATTTGGGATTATTTGTTTATTTCAGAGTCGCCACTTGGAATAAATTACGGTGTTCCAAATCACCGATTTATTTATATCCCAAATCGAGGAAGTTTTATTTTAAAGAGTCTGCGAACCAAAAATTCTAGATAAGGAATTCTGTTAACCCGGGAGAAGGTGTTAGACATTCCCGGGTTCCGTGGTTCTAGCACGGTCACTTAGTGATTATTACTTGGCTTAAATCGTTAACTACTCATTTTTAGGACCTATGTGCAATTATCTTTTACCGCTTTTAATACTTGAATCAATCACAATTAAAGAATTGAGTTACGCGTACGTATACTCTTTTCTTTTGGTGCGTTACAAACATGTCACGCGAACGTGTCCACAATTAATAACGCTTTTTGTTGATTTATTAAGAAGTCTAGTAGATAGAAAATTTACTACCTAGCTTACTGTTTGAAAAGTTGGAAAATGAGTGTCAAAGCATTTTATTTTTCAAATTTACTAAGCTATTACGAAATAAAATCTACGTTGAATAACTAATTCTGTAAAGTACTATAAATCAAAAATTTATTATTATGATAACAAATCCAAATTGAAAATGACTCTCAAAAATAGTAATAATATTTTATAAAATAAAAATGAGAGAAAGGAATCATTTACTAGTGTCATTTAAAAGATAATTTTAATACAAAAGGGCTTAAAAAGAGTAGCAGCGTTTCTACATTATTAGTAGGACAGATAACAAATACTATTAATTGATGTTTCAAAACAAGATGGTCAACACATCCAATTGTTCATATAAATTCATACGTATATAAATGTTTTTAACATAAAATAGAATATTTTATACTAACAAAGAGTAGTTAAAAATATTTACAATATGGGTTAAAGTTGCGCGAACGCATACCTTGAGTCTTTTAAGAATTAAAATTGCAATTATGTTACGCGAACGTATACATAATCACGATACTAATCTAAATCGGGCCTAAAGCAAACTACGCATGTTCCTTAGTTGAACTTTTACAGGAACGACTAGGTTTAATCTAAGTACTGATGGCTTTTTTAAATTACACAACTAAGAGCATTACGTAATCGATTCATTGCTTGGAAAAGACAAAGCTAACAATTGCTTAAACACTTGACTAGAGCCCAACGTTCACATTACAATCTACTGACTGTGGTTCAAGATTTGCATTAGACAGAATGAAGTAAATTTGGTCACAATAGCAATAATGGATTTCATATGCAATGATAGTTGTTATTTTTATAAAGGGATCAAGGACAGAAAGGTGAGTGCATTACTTCAAGTAAATAACCAAAAAAAAAACATTTGTACATAGTCCTAGATATCAACATGACGAACAATCATATTATAGGACTAATTCATGGCATTAATACTCCATTCCTAAAACAATACGAGCAAATTTTAACTACTAATGGGCTATGCCTTCCCAATAATCACGTCCATACTAATTCACTCAAGACAGCAGGCTCATTATAAGACCTCAAAAAAAGAGAAAAAAAAATCTTGAATATCATGAATGGACAGTAGTTGTTAAAATCGTGCAAACTTTCTACCTCAAATAATGTAGACATCACACCCAAAACCCCACCACAAGGAATCACCAGCGACACTTGGATGTCGAAGCTCACAACGAAGTTTCTATCGCTTCAATTCTAAAGAACTGATACTACTATTTAATCGCAGCAAC
Source organism: Nicotiana glauca (assembly GCA_026770625.1). Taxonomy (NCBI): domain Eukaryota; kingdom Viridiplantae; phylum Streptophyta; class Magnoliopsida; order Solanales; family Solanaceae; genus Nicotiana; species Nicotiana glauca. Next base: position 154,081 of record MU684360.1, read on the forward strand.
AATCGACAGGTGTCAATTCAAAATTAAGATTCAAGGACCACATAGGTCTTCAAGAAAACGATTCAAAATTAAGATTCATGTAGCCAGACAAGGCAGTTAAATGATATGATAGATGCAAAGTAATAACAAAAATCTCTCACAGTACTTGCCATCAAATAAATTCACCTACTTTGAACCCAAGTTCCTAAACATTATTAGTTCCATTTTTCAATTCTGCAATTTAATTCCACCTATAGTCTAATAAAAGGTGCATGAAGAAATAACAAGAAACTGCCTTCAAACATTTTAAATTACAAATCAAAGATCCAGACGTCCTCATCAAATTATGAACCAAACTCTTGCAGTAAACCATGAAGGCATGAGAGGCAAACAAGCATATAACTCATAATACCCGTTCAAATATAAATCCACTTCAACAACTGTGAATATAAAATCTTTTAATTGCAAATATTCTGGAATCTTTTAAACACATGAGAAATCAGACATAAAACAATGAGTACTTCGATTTTTCATTTCGTAAAGATTGAGACAACACCCAATTTGGTATAGAACATACCTTGATTACGAAAATCGCAAATAGAGACCAAACAGGAGTCCGATAACCAATCTATGGAACTCAGCAAACTTGGGATTTAACCAATACAACAGCAAATAACAAGAATCTCCAGCCAATCCTTTTTCCAAACTAGAATATCGAAAAAGCAACTCAAGACCAAAATGCTGAAGAACAAGAACCCTCTTTTTATGAAAGATGAACTCAAACCATTTTCTTTTTGTGTGTTTTCTGAAAATGAAGCAAGACCGAAAGAAGGAAAGAGCTCAAAGAAAGTGACAACTCAAAAAAACCTAGAAATTGACTGAGTTTTTCTCTGAAAAATTTCTCTCCAATTTTGTATATTCTGTGTATATTATATGTATATTATGTATATTATCTGTATATTCTCTCCGTTTTTCCCCTTTTTTTTCTTTTTGAACAAGAACACTTACCCCCTATATATAACCCTTGAAAGATCTCGAATCTTCTGCTCAAAAATCCAAAAATCTTCAAATCTTCGAATGATTTTTGGGACAAATGGAAGGCGTGGATCGATTTACATCCATCCATGGCTCCCATTCATCCAGCAAATCATTCTTATGGCTCAAAAATCCGCGACTTTCAGAGAATAATCGTACTATTCTCTGACAAATCCGTTGGTAATGAGGGTGACGTGGAGGTGAGAGGACCATGAGTGAGCTCGGGCGAGTCAAGGGTGAGTTTGAGAGTTGGGAAAGATGATGAACAGTGAGAGGGGAGGGGGAGGGGCGGCCGCATCTGTTATTGGTCTCTAGGGTTAGGGAATTGGGGGGAGATGTTATAAGGTGGTTTATGTATTAAGGGTAAACGGGCGGGTCACAGGCGGGTTTGCCCGGTTTTTTGGGCTGGGGCGGCAGGGAGGTTTGGGCTAGGGAGAGGGATGTGTTTAATGAGAGGGGAAGGTTGGGCTCAATTAAATTTGGCCCAAATTGCTTTTAATTTCTGATTTCTCTTTTACCTTTTCTTAAACTTCAATTGTTTTCTTTTTCTCTTTTCTTCTTTCTTCTTTTCTAATTTAAAAATTCTAAAAATTAAAAATCCTAGATTATCTAAAAATGTATAATTAAACTAATTAACTAATTATATAAATTGTAAAAATTACTTAAATCTTTATTAAAAGTGAAAAATCAATAAACTAAAAATGAAAGACCAAAATATAAAAATGAGCTATTTTTTTGTGATTTTCAAATTTTCATAAAGCAAATAACTACTGATTAATCCTAAAAATGTAAAAATAAATCCTAAATGCAATGCATGATTTTTTTTGGTATTTTTTCATGATTTAAATTAAAAGTGCACACAGAAATGCAAATAAACATGAAAGTTATGCAATTAAATTCTAAAAATCAAATAATTAAAAGATAAATCCTAATTTTAAGAATCATGTAGGAGTAAATCATGCGAGGCAAAAATCACGTGCTCACAGCTGCCCCTCTTAGCTCGGAGGCACGAAGGGTCTTCGGGCAAAGATAAAATGAGCAATTATGAGGGATTTTTGCCCATTTGACACTCCATGAGAAGCATTTTTAAAAAGAGTCTGACCGAACCTTGCTTCAAAGGTTGCCTACATATCCTTGGCTATAAAGAAATCATGTCGGTGTAGTTCTGGAAGTTTTGGTAGCTGGGACTACCGAGAAGCTGTGATTTCGCTGCTGTTGCTGCTGTTTTCTGCTTGCTGAGCTACTTATTACACCAAAAGGCAAATCAAAAGCTAAAACTAGCTATGTCTATCAACTACGAGTTACAAGATTCCTATCTATAAATATCTTGAAGCTTGATCTTGAGTCTTAGCTGATTTTGCTGTGGACTTCCGATCTGAATCTTGATGCTCGCAAGTTGTAAGCGTTTACTTCTTCATGCACCATTGGTTCAAAAACAAAATCAGCGGAGCTTGTGACTTTGATCAGATTTTGAACACTCCGCAACCTCGTTTGCTTCGCATTTGAGTTTATTTCTTTTTGTTCTTTTCTTCTTTTCTTGATTCAAGATTGAGACTCATTCCATTGGTCATCTTGCACCTTGTGTCTTGAGATCGACCTACTTAAGATACCAAAACAAACAAACAAACAAAATTTTCTGCCCCAGTTTTCACTAGGAAAATTTCGTGCGTTAGTTGTGACACATATTTAAGCGATTAAATCAGGATTGTGTTTCTCCAGGTTATGCTGAAGGATGAATGGGTTATGCCGGAAAAAGAAAAAGCTCCTTGGGTTATGCCAGGGAGATCCTCGATTTTTTTTTTT